>VXAC01001333.1:0-45405 GCA_013399225.1 Rhipidura dahli
AGGTACCATGAGAAGTTCCTAAGAATTTTATTTGCCTTCTACAAACAACAGGCACAAGTAACAAAGATAACTTCTTAAATGTAGGCCATAATAAAAGGCAATGTTAATTACTGATTAATACAAAAGTGTATTGTTAAGAAACAAGGTATGATTGAGGTCATACATTACAATGATTAATGGCTGTTTCCCAGAAAACATTCACTGTAAAATTGCTTGTAAAATTATGTTCCTTTAAGAATTAATTAATCTAAAAGCTTTAAGGAAACATAAAAGCACAATAGTCAGGAAATTGGGCAAGCAGTTTGCTCTAATTTGTAAAAAGAAAATTTGTATAACTGATTAGTCTGAGAGCAATTACAGAGCTGGCAAAGTCTTCAAACAAGAACAAACTTTAGAAGAGCATACTAGTAATTGGTTTTTATTCATCTTTCCAGTATACTTATTTGCAAAAAACCAGCCAAAATTGCTGTTCCATTTTTTTGGTATATGAAGGAACCCATACTACGCATGTGCAAACACATGTGCTCTGAAGACACCCCGCTACCAGCCTGCTGTCTGTGACTCACGGTGAGAGAGAACTTCAACCACATCATTCAAACAGACTTGCATTCCAGCTTGGTTTATAGGCCATATGAAAAAGATCTCAGACAATATTCTGCATCAAACTCTTTCTAATGTTTCAGAAATTAGCCTTCTGATTGTGATCTTCAGAAGTGTCATGTGAGGGAGTTTGTTCATGTTTTTTTCTTCCAGAAGTTGCATGTCACCCAAGTGAATGCTTCTGAGGAGCAAGCCTGGTTATTCTGCAACTAAATTTGCAACAGCACTGCCTTCTACATATGGGAGGCTGGAAAGAAAATTTACCTGTGATGTTACATAAAATACTTTATGGGCCACATATGGCCTACAACACCTCAGACATGAATTTACACCACAACAGAGGGCTTAGAGCCCTGTACTGGAGGATTTGAGAGTGTTTTTCAACAGTGACTGCTGCTTATTAAGTGTTTAATTCATCTTTGTGTGCCATAGAAAGAACTACAAATGATCAAAACCAGAGAAATATTTTTGGGTGAAGATACACTGAATAAGTGAGAAAAGAAAATAATGTCATTTGAGATGTGTATTGTTTATTTGAGGTTGCTGCTATAACAGGGCACCAAATATACCATAGAAGAAAATCCATAATATCAAAAATGCCAAAGGCAGGGTTGTTCATGTAGTATAGAGTATATAGTTTATGAATACTAATTCCATCAGCAAACCTCAGAACTGAAAATGACAAAGGACATATAAGAAGTGACGTGACCTCTGACCCATTACATGGCAGTACTACTACTTAAGATCTTGCTGACTCAGTTCAGTTCAGAGTTAACTCTAAACACATGCTTTAATATTTTTTGACTTTCAGTACATGCTTAAATTTAAGGTTATATATACAGTTTTTCTCAACCGGGAGTTAGTAGGATATACCACTAGTAAGCAGATATAGGTGTAAAAAGGAAAAAAAAATTCTTGGCAGTGAAAGTTTGAGTACAAGTGGATTGTTTTCCCTCCAGAAAAATTAAGAGCCTACAGAAAGATCAGCTGTAAGGTTTTTCAAATAAATAGAGCTGTAATACACCTGCACTATAACACCTATGGACTTTTATCAACCCTATGAATCGCAGGAGAAAACCCATTAGCAAAACTTTATTAGCTACTGCATATGTACAGCACACATTAGAGCATAAAGCAAGGCCCTCAGAAGGAGGAGCTTTCCAAGCTAAAGAGGGGGATATTAAGCAGGCTTGCAGATGATACAAAATTGGGTGGAGCTGTTGACTCCTCTAAGGCAGGGAATCCCTGCAGAGAGGCCTTGATAAATTAGAGGGGTGGAAAATCACCAACCATATGCAATGTAATAGGGGGAAAGTGCTGGATTCTGCACCTGAGATTGGGCAACCCGGATGTAAGCACAGACTGGGGAATGAGAGGCTGGAGAGGAGCACCACAGAAAGGGATCTGAGGGTCCTGATCAACGGCAAGCTGAACATGAGTTGTTGTGCCCTGGCAGCCAGGAGGGCCAAGCGTGTCCTGGGGGGCCTCAGGCACAGCATCACCAGCCAGGCAAGGGAGGGGATTGTCCTGCTCTGATCTGCACTGGAGCAGCCTCACCTCAAGTGCTGGGGGCAGGTCTGGGTACCATAATACAAGGAGTATATAAAGCAACTGGAGAGTGTCCAGGAGAGAAACAAAGATGGGGAAGAGTCTGGAGTGGAAGCAGAACGAGGAGCAGCTAGGGTCACTTGTTCTGTTCAGCCTGGAGAAGAGCACATTTTCTACATGCATACAGGTTCTGGTCAGTCTACTTGAGAATGAATTTTACAAGCAAAAAAATCATTCAGAGAGAAAGACAACATTCAAAATATATTTGTAGATCTGAGAAACTATTTGAGGGAAAATAATAAGGAAGTGTTGCTAAAAGGAAATGATCATTACACTTATCCACAGTGGGTAGGAAAAGAAGAGGGATGCACTGGTTCTGTCTAGGATGGAGTTCATTTTCTTCATAGGAGCCCTATGGTTTGGATTTGTGGCTAAACAGTGGGTGACACCAAAGTTCTGGCTATTGAGAAGCAGTCCTTGAATGACTCAAAACTTTCTTAGTTCCTTAGTCAGTCTCTGCCAGCAAATAGAATGGGGATGGGCAAGCATTTGGGGAAGGAACACTGCTGGTACAGCTGGCTCAAACTGGCCAAAAGAGAGTTCATGCCATATATCATCATATTCAAGAGTAAAAATGGGGGGTTTTCTTCCAAAGTAGCTGTTGCTTAGAGACTGGCTGTTGGCCAACCCCAAAACACACAACTGCAAACAAATATCCAAAACCCCCAGCAGAAGGCCACCAAAACATCCCCAGAAAACTTTCTTCTTTCCACTATACTGATTATCAGTGTGGAACACTTACTATGGGGAAAGTATTTCTCTATTATTAAGACCAAGGTATTCATAAATATTCTCAAGAAAAACTTGACTTCAAATTTAAAATCACTTTGCTTAGAAAACCAGTTTTAGTTAGCATAGCAGCTGATCACTATGGAAGAACTTTTCTGCATACAAAAATAAATGCTATGAAAATACTGCATTAATTTAAAATATAACACACATGAACACACATCACACACAAAACATACATATACACACAACATAGAAATGTTTGTGTACAAACAAAACAGTTTTTGGAAGATTAGGTTCTCTGCTGCAGTTTATATAAATGGGTCTGTTGAAATTACTATTTTTAGTTGACAGAAGTAATAGTGTCATTAAAATTGAAAGGATACAGTAAATTTACAAATTAGTCATTAAACAAAACCTAAAAGTCATATTAATGCCTTAGGTTTTAACTTTAATAGTTTGCAAATCCTGTACTGCTTAGTGTGTAACTCTGAAACATCATCTAGCCTGTTAGCTACTGTTCTCTCACGCTGGTTAGACATAACAAACCCTCTCTGGGCCTGAACTCAAGGACACATTGCTGTCCCAGGCCCCAAAATACATAAACTAAAGCCTCTAAAGGGGGAGCAAACTTGTGGTAATTACATCACTACCTGAAACTATAATTGGAGAATTAACCCTGATATGCAAATGGACCAAAGTTATAAAAGTGTGAAGAACCCGTGACCGAAGCTCCATCCTGGGGGGAGCCCCTCCGAGGCTTTTGGCTGCCCAGGGTGTACTTTTGAAGGCCCTTCAAATAAATTCCTGTTTCTATTATCTTAATCTTGTCTAGCCTCTGTTTTCAGGGAGCCACTTCAAAGCATCATATCATTCTAAACAGTAGGGTGTCTGGAAGTCAGACTGCAAAGACTGCAAGCCTCAGCTAGGGAACGAGTATCTTTAACTGGAAACTGCTGAAAGGAATCAACTTGCTCATGGAGATTTAGTGATGATATGTTTGTTAGGAGTTTTAAAACTACTGGCACAAAATACAACTTACTTGTAAACATATGAACTGACAGTGAGCATACTTTTACTCCACACAATAATATATAATTTTTAGTTCTCACCTCTTGTAGTCCTGCACCGAGTTATTAACATTTTATTTCTGAAAGTCAAAATCCCATGATGCATAGGCAAGCTGATTTCACCTTTCCTCTCCTTGTTTGCACATATTGATATATCATGCCATACTACAGAGTCCATACAGATCAGATTTAAAAGTAAAACATTTGTGGAAAACAACCCTCCCAAACTTATATTCACTTCAACAGCCTTTGGGACAGACAAAAGTTCTGATTAGCAATTGGAAGTGCAAGTGTTAAGACACACTTGATCTTTCTTTCAGACAAACATTCAAATTATTTTGGTCTGTTAAAACAGATTAAATAGCCCATAAGAGTCACTGACACTACATGCATAACTTTGCAGATATATTAAAAGATATTTTGAGTAGCATTATCATGCAAAAAAGAGCTAGGCAAGATATCTAGATAGATAGATGGAAAATATACAGACATGCAAGTGTCCAGGGCCTGAGAGGTATATGTCTACACTTACACATATTCTTGCATACACGTGTGTATGAACATTGTAAAAACAATATCACTTACCTCATTAAGTTCTTACTGTTGCATTTTCCCAGTTCAACATTACTAGTAGTAAAATCATCCTGAAGGAGTTGGTCCCTGTGCTCCATAATTAATTTTCTTTTTTACCTCTGCCATAGAATTCTGCTTTCCTGGATTTTATAGTTACACATATCAAGTGAGTTTCCAATGCTGTTACACATTACTTTAAGAACATGGGCACATCTTTGAGAAAAAAAAAAAAAAAAAGGAAAAAGACACCCAGAACCACTTAGTTGTTTGTTGCTTTGCCATTATCCCATGTACATCTAATTTTTCCAAACATTTAGATTAATCCTACTGCCTAGGCTTTTCCCCATGACAGCACTGCAGTCACCCAAATTCAGACTTGATGTCACTCACAATGCTTAGAACTGCTGCATTACTCAATTATAAACAGACCAACCAACAAAAAGGCTACATTCAAGTAACTTTGTAGGTCATATTCTATGCTCAGATGAACCTGATACTGCCATTAAGAACACAAGATCAGAACACGCTGATGATGTGAACAGTCTCCCTTTTGGGGGTTTGCGGGCATTGTTTTCTGGCATTTTTTTTCACCCAGTGGCAGGAAATCTGTAAAGCATTGCCTTAAGGACAACCTTAGTGATTCCATCCTTTTAAGGAATCAATGTCAATTTTCCTTCAGCTGACTGCCCTAAATTTGAGACCCATATTTCCTCTTGCCTATCCTTTATCAATGCCATAAATAAACCACACATACAACATTCAAACTTCTCAATGTGATGAAATACAGTTTCTTTATATTACCTTTCTCATACAGCATGTTATCAGATTCTGATATATACTGTCTCACGATTTCACAATTTCTTGGTTATTTATTTTAAAGTCTCACTCAGTTAGTTCCCTCTGTAGCTTCACGAGCAGTTAAAAGCTAAAGCTAGTGCTTTTCTAGATTATTTCCTGTATCATTCAATATCCTATCAAATAGTTTACTCAGAATGGTCTCCAGAAGCACTGGGTGTTCTTTCACATATGAAAAACACATGAATAATAACAAAATCCATTCAGAATTTTTCAAAGAAGTTTTCTTCATTTAAACTACAATTAGTGTTTATTAGGCCTGGTGGAAAGTTGAAAGATTCAGGAGAAATCTTTTCTTCCTCTTTGTTGTTTGGATAGAGGAACTTAGCTCATAGGACCAATGTTATATGGTAAGGTGAGTAAACAGATCTTGTTCAGTACCCTCAACTACAAGCATAAATACATGACTTATATTTAAAGATTGTCATTCCATGTACTCCATTCATTTTGCAACCAAATCATCAATGCTAAAAAACAAAAAAAAAACCCACCACTAAAATATATAGTTCCCCTAAGA
The DNA here is from genome assembly GCA_013399225.1 of Rhipidura dahli. Taxonomy (NCBI): domain Eukaryota; kingdom Metazoa; phylum Chordata; class Aves; order Passeriformes; family Rhipiduridae; genus Rhipidura; species Rhipidura dahli. Next base: position 5,953 of record VXAC01001333.1, read on the forward strand.
AATGCAGACACTCCTAGAATTTTAACTTTTCCATAGCAGAGTTTTACTAAAAAATATTTTCTACACAAGGCAATCCAAACTTAAAAACTTAATTTTGTCAGTCATCATTTTATATTAACAGTGGGCAGGATAGCAAGAGAAAGGTAGTCTGAGAACTGCTGCTAGCATAACTGTGTAAAACCATGTCTGAGTGAAGGACACAAAGTGTGGAGTAAATTTAGGCAGATTTCTCAAAAATAAAGGAAAAAGGGGGAGAGGGATAATTTATTCATCATTTTACAGAACTGTTATTACGAACATATGGCAAATGCTGTAAGTCAACACAATCACACACAATACATTTGACTCAGTAACAGAAAGGAAAATATGGCAAAGCCTGAAGATGCTGAATAATAATCTGGATAATTCATTCATTGACATCTCATTTATTGTTAATTCTTGTTAAAAAAATCTGTAGCAGCACCAACTTTTAAGTTCTCCCCAATTCATTTGACTGGGGTTGGAGACATGCTGTGATCTGGCCAAGCTTTGGTTATTACTGTTGTACTGGTTCCAAACTGGTTTTTAGAATGCCCAAATTCAAATGAGACATTATTTGAGCTTACGTGTGAACTCAAAAACTATGTTTTGCTTAAAACACTGGGCAATTACAAAATCAGTTCTGTCATATACACTGCAACTCTTCCCACCTTGCTGCAGATGACTTGCTGTCAGCTTGTGGTAACATGCCCAATACACATATTAGCTCTTCCATCATTAAAGTCTATAAGTCTTTCAAAAGAAGATGATGAAATCACACTTCTTTCATACTTAATTTACTGTACCTAATATTACTACAATTTGTTCCACATTTTGTCAGCATTTTTTAAAGAATATCCATTTATTTGTTCACTTAGACTAGTGTACCTTTCAGTGCACTTAGTCAAAATGGATTTTAGAAGCTGAGAGAAACTCCTGGAAAATAAAAAAAGGCAAAACAAAAAACCTCAAAACAGCCATCATTTGAGATCAGTTGTAAAATAATTCTTGGCAATTCTGAACAACAAGTTAATATTATATATATGAAAAATAGTTTTATATTAAGCCAGATATCGTAAGATACAGCCTTCCTTCTTTTGTAACACTCCATAAATACTGGAGCACACATTTTCAGTCTCCTCCAAGAAACAAATATATGGTTCTATAATTGTACAGATAAGAAAACCAAGTTAGATATGGTTTACAAACAAGACTTTCTCATCAGGAGCTTTGTGACAGAATGTGAAAAACTTAAAATTGCTGAATTATAGCTGCTTAACTGTAAAATGATTCATCTGTCTGCTTGTGTTCTGAAGAGCCATTTTAAATACTGCATTTGACTGCGAGTTTCTGTATGCCAGAACGTACTAAACAAATTCTTCCAGGTTTCCATAGATGAAAGAGATTGAGATGAAGCAGCTTCTCACACACAATCTGCTCTCTTTGATTACATTTACAGGCCCTCCAGTCATTCCACAACCCTGCCAGTCTTTTACTATGGCTTTCAAGCTGTGACAATTTAGATAAGTGAAACATTAATAGTTCATTGTAAGTCCACTTCTGCACCAGAGGAATTGATGGCAGCATTGCCATAGACTTCAATGGGAGTTGGATTTCAGTTTGAAGCACATCACGTATGCATTCATCAGAAACATTTAAAATTCAGAGACTTTCAAAACTTCTTCAATTCAGTTTCATTGAACCAATCTTACTACAAATCAGGAGGCAGTGGCATGCCAGTTTTTAGAGTACTACAAAAAGCTATTGAAATGAAGCTTTACTTGTTCTTCCATTTTTATCCAAATCTCTTGCTATGACTTCTGAGACAAGAAATCATCAGGAAGTGAAAGATTGTCTCCAACAAATTTAACATAATAGAATAAAAAGAGCAGGGACAAAAAACTTCCAAAATTTTCTTCCAAGACAAGCAAAATATTTAACTGCCAGAAACCGATCTACTATGAAGAAGCTACCAGGATGCACATAATTCAAGGTTTCAGCTTATAAGAAATCACACAAGCAAGCAACTTTGGTAATTTAGTCCAAATTGGATAGTAGTCCAATGTACTCAGAATAAGACATATTCCAAGTGGGTGTGCAGTTCCTTCTCTCTTATATGAAACCAAAGAGGCAAAGCCTAAACAACTTCACAAATTCTGTATTCTTCAGACTGTTTCTGATACGAGTAATACTGAATATCTATAAAGTTATGCAGTTACGAGATTACCTTCTATCTTGATTCCCCATCTATGACAAATACAAACATATCAATCTATCTACTCAGCATCATGGTTATTTGGTAGAGAAGGAAAATCCAAAGACTTAGCAATCTTCCCACAACTCTTGCTGACATAATTTTTGGGATTCAATGTCAATGAAAATACCTTGAAAAATAAAGTAATAAAATACCATACCAGTGTAATGGCAATGTAGCTTCTTCCTTAGCATTCCCATAGGACATGGAGCAGTGTGGGTATGATACAAGGCAGCCGACAATTCTTTGGTAACCCAGGTAAAAGGGAAAGTTGATGGCTCTCTTCCTTGAAAATTCTGTCCTGAAGAGAAAGGAGAAAGGTACTCAAGAAGTTCCCCACAGATAGTTATAGAAACAAGATTTAGAGGCAAAATTTAATTTTTTTTCCTAAAGGTGCAGCAGTGATGACATGGACATTATCAATACATGCATTTTTTTCCACATGGAGAAGTTTGTGGTTTAAATTACTTCCCTCTGTTGCTACAGATTTTTGTTGCATCAAGAGAAGTGTCAATGGTAGAAGAGGCTACAGTTTTCCAGATGGATCTCCTACCCTTTAATACTGTAATTTAGTCATCTTTTCTTCAAATTACTTTTGGCACATGTTAGAGGGTATTTCAAAGATCAGGAATTAGTATTTCAGGACTATACCTTTCCTTTCTTTTTTAATTGTTCATTTTTTTCTACCCACTGAGCTTTTTCACTTTTCCAGATAAGATATTCTAGAGGATAATTTTCTCCATTCAGCTGAATGTCTCCATTTAACATTCCCCTGGTGATATCTAAAGCTTAGGTACTATATTATCTTACAGGTAAAATTCTTTTTAGATGTCAAAAAGGAGCTACCTCAAAATAACAAGCCTAGAGTGCTGAGAATTGCAGCCATGCCTGAACACCAGTTTGAGGAATAGTACAATATTTTTAAGAAAGTTCATATCAGCTAACTGAGGTCTGAATACCATCTTTTCCACTGCTTTGGAATATTCTCATTTAGAGTTCTTTTGTTCAAACACACATAATGGAGAGTTCTTGTAGTGATACATGACAGTGATAAATAGTCACTTCAAATGCTGGTTTTCTTTTAAAAAGTATAGCCTTAATAAGTCAAATATCAGCTATTTCTTTATAATGATATTTTAGTAACTCCCATATTAATATTGCAGCATTCTACTCAGTCTACAGAACTGATCTTATGTGGATCATATGAAACAGCAAACTCGTGTACATCAGCAGCCATTGAATCAGCATCAGGCCTGAATCCAACACAGCAGTTGTACAGAAACTGTAACAGATACGCCACAGATTACTGCAAATTACATCCAGATTATCTCCTCAGGTAGCACTGTATTTGCCCATGTCACCTTGATTAAGGAATATTCCTTCAAAAGGAATTAAGGTTGAACAACCATAACTATAATTAAACATCATTTCTCTGTATTAAAGTATCATATTACTGTATAGTTCAACCCTTTTGGTTCAACTGTATTTTAGCCTAGCAAAGAAAGTAGACTAAAAATACAAGTACATAATGCACTTAGAATTCTGATCAGTAGCTTGAAAAATATTTAATTTCTCAAATGAAATATGGCCAAGGAACTCAAATATTACCTCCTCTCTGTCAAACCTTTAAGACCATGGGTGGTCAAGGTTTGGTTCTTAGTTTTCAGCTATGGCTCATGATGCTGAGGTATAGTGGGGTGTTGGTAAGAACCACTCTTAAAGCATTCCAGATACTAATATATGGATGAAAAAAAATTAACATTCCAAGATTATTTCAAAGGCAGTTTGATTTCTGAGAAACCAAAAAAGAATAATCAGGTATGCTCACAAAATAACATGTTTTAAATATAGCTGTCTTCCAATAAACTGCTATCTGTTTAATTTCACATTTCCATTTAACTATTCAGGGTATCATTTTATAATACATTTGTTAATTAAAGCTTTGTGCATAAAAATATTTTCAGGGTTCAGAAGGTGGAGGGGAATTAAACCCACACTCACAGCTGTCTGTGTTTATGGTAAACAGAAGGGTTGGATTGTATACAAATAATATTCAATTTTACATATATATTTAACCTACAGTATGTTCTCTTTTTCAGATTATTAAGCACACATTGTATTTCCTGCCTGAGATCTGATCACTTACTGCTCTCAGTGACAGAATGGCTAATTTTTTTGCTGATTTAGGCCAAAAGCAACTCATGGTTTCCAAAACAGAAATTACTATTTCCTTTCAGTTGAAATAGCAGTAAACACAAAACCATGTGATATTTCTTCTAAAGACTAATTCAAATTATCTTCAGAAAGTGGTTCATTGAAAAAAAAGTTGAGTGAGTAGGTATGAAATGCTGGTATTTGTTGTCCTTTGCTTGCCTTGTGTGGGGCTAAAGGTCAAGTTCACAGGCCAAGCAGTATTTGATTAGACTGGTTGTAGATATTCTAGGATGTTAGTGTGAGGAGCAACAATAGTCAGGAAAAGAATTATTACTCTTTTTCAATTTCATATATTGAAAATACCATAAAGTTATAATAAGGCATTCTTGGGAATTAACACTGAGGAAATAACCAAAATAGCCATCAAATAAAAATAAGATGAAGATGCCACCTTCCTCAATAGTAATATAGCATCAAAAATAACTTACCTTCCATTCACAGGTTTAAAAATGGAAACTAAACACTCAAATACAACATTTTCTAGGAAAAAATCATAATCATGCTTCACATTCCTATGATATTTCAGATACGTTGGGGCATTGAAATGCTCAGAAGCACCTTGGTGTAGTACTATGCCTCTCTGTTGACTAGCCAGTATTTCAAGACTACAGGGTTTCATGCTGTGGTATAGTCAAGGGCCAAACCTAGTCTTGTGGAGAGTGGAAGGTGATTAACCAAATGTGCAAAAGAATTGGTGTCACTGCTTTTAAGTTATTCTATAAAAATTGTCTCTTTACACTGCACAAAGTAAGAAAATATACTTTTAAAAAGTAAAAGCCCAATAGACAAGCAATTTGTGCTGGTAAATCCATAGAATTATTAAGGAGGACAAGACCTCTAAGCAATGAGTAGAACAAGTAACCTAACACTGCCAGGTCCAGCACTAAACCACATCCCTTGGCACCCCATCTACACCTTTCTTGAACTTCCAGAGAGCATGACTGAGCCAGTTCCCTGTACAGCCTGTTCTGATACTTGATTATGCTTTCAGTGCAGTTTTTCCTAACATCCAGTCTAAACCTCCTCTAGGACAATTTGAGCTCATTTCCTCTTGTCCTTTCCCTTCTTACCTAGAACTGACCAACTTCCATCTGGCTACACCCTCCTTTCAGGCAGTTGTAGAGAGCTGTAAGGTCTCCCCTGAGCCTCCTCTTCCCCAGGCTCAACACCCCCATCTCCCTTAGCAGCTCCTCAGAACTTGTGCTCCAGACCCTATATAATCTTTGTTGCCCTTCCCTGGACATGAAATGGGAGACTTTTAAAAACTCTGGCCTCTGTACTTGCAAGTACCCTCAAAAAAGAGCTTGGGGCCAAACCTATCCTGAAACCACTCATGGAAGTTAATCCATGTGCTAAATTCACTCTAGCATCTTAATATGGCAGCCATCATGCCTCTGTTCCTTTACCTCTAGTCACATAGGTTAAATAATGTAAAATGTTAACTTCTAAGATGCAGTCTGGGAATAACCCAATTTCTTCAACAAAATTTAAAAATTCAAACATGATACTGCAGGCAGCATATAATTCACTGTAGCTCTGAAATTTGACCTTCTGACTGAGTTTAAAGAAATTCAGCAGAAAGTCCTCACTGATTTGAAGCACACTAAGAAGTCGTGCTACAATCCGTGAAATTGAGGTCTATCAGCTTAGTTCTCCAGAGACTGAAGATCTTGCATAATAATCCCCAGGACACTAAAAGGTGCAGATGTAATTGTTTTCATTAGGTTTGTCAGAACAGATTTGCATTAACTCACACTTCTCTTTGTTACTGCAAACTGTGAAAGCATGCTCTGAGCACTCAGGAGTTTTCCTGTTAGTCATTTTCCCTGAATGAGCTTTGTTCTGTCCAGAAGTGCCAACCTGCAGCCCTGTACCTTCTGCATTCTTCTTGCAGGCTTCTTTTACATCCTTTCACCCCACTGCTGTTTTTTCATTGCTGTTGCTTTCTGTCAGTGCCTGTCTTTATGTGAAGGTGATCACTGCTACTTTAATGCTTAGGCTCTTGCCTTAGTCACTGTAAAATATGATACAACAGATAGACAGATTCTAAATAAACAAAAACCACTCTTCCAAAAAGGGGCTTTACACATCTGTTTTATTCACAACGGCTCTTCTACCTGCCAAGCAGTTTGTTACTGAATATGAGAAAGGCCTCAATTCCAGATACCTTTCATTGTGCCCTAACACTACCACCCTGCATAGGTAAGGAACTTATTTGTTACTTTTTAAGAGGAGGTAGTGTTGCGTGGCAAGATTGCGTCATTGCCAAATATGAAACAAAAACCCCTGTAAAGCTCAGAAAAAAAAAAAAAAAACCAGTTTGTGAAAGTTTGTGATAAATGAATTGTCATCATTTTCAATAGTTTATTTTCAACCCTATTCAAGACAAGGAAACTGACCTGAACTCCTGAGAAATTTGAGGAAGAGAAGATGTATGGAAGTTCCTACCATATCTGCCAACTTCTATATTAGCTTTAATATTAAGTGAGCTGGAATCACTTCATTAAAATAACAATTTAACAGCTAAGACAAGGGCACCAGGAAAGCAAGCAGTGGAAAAATTAGTTTCAAGAGAAAGAACATGACATATGGACTTTTTTTCATCTGACCCAGAACTGTAAGGAAATGGCTAATATTAGAGTCCCTTGTGAGACATTGTGGTCTTGTTGTTCAAATAAAACAGAATATTACCTTTTCTAGTGTTTTCTCAAGTGTGTGATAGGTATTTGAAGGCTTAATTTTATTTTTTTTTGGGTTTCAGAAATATACAGATGTAAGACTCAAGTATTATTTTAAAGTATTTTCTGTCAAGCAATTGGGCTGATCTGGTAAAAGATCAGTATTTTAGAGCCCGGAATTTTACTGGCTACACCTCAGCCCCAGGGCTTGACATACCCTGACCACAGGCCAGGTGCATGCCAGCGTAAGAGATCAACGTAGAAACTTTCATTTCCAACAGACAAATCCAGAAAATCCAGACATGTGAAAGAGCAGCAAGTTTTTGTGCATCTCCCTGCAGACCTCCCTTTCCAGGTTTACCAGGGAATGAGGACTCAGCATTACTGTGCCTGTCCTTACGTGCAGACACAGCCATTTTCCTTAAACTGTCTAAAGCAAAGTCAGAGGTACCAGCACTGGCACAAACTACATTTAGAACAGTTCAAAACTGAATCCCAAGCTGATGAAACGTAAGTTGATGAATGACTACTATGTAGCACACGCTTAAGCTTCTGCTTCAATTTTAGGGAAAATTTCCAAAATTAGTTTCATTAGAGGATGTACATTTTGGAAAAACTGCAGAAGACATCTGGCCTTGAAATGTTGAATAGGTTTTGCTTATATAGTTTAAAGCCTCATTTTTAAATTAACTTAGTTCAACCAACACTTTCAGTAAAGCAAGTGCCATGGCATCATATGCTACATTCAAATGTCAGTTTAGCACTTTTCAAGAATAAAGATTTCCTGGGCATCAGTTTCAAATAATCTCTAAGGACCTGAAAATTTTGCACAGTGTTGGTTGTATTTGAAGTACTCTATGGATTAAAACTGCAGTTAACTCTAAAGTATGTACATGACAGACAAACAAAACATTTATTTAATGTTCAGTCTAAATGTTTATAAAATTTTCTCAACAAAACTCTGAGGCTGACGGAACTGTTACAATCATTTTAACATGATACAAGTTCACTAATTTGCTCTGATGACAATGGAAGCTGATGCAGGCACCTTGGGCTAGAAAGGATGAGGCATTGTTGCATGAATGCCGTATTGCTGTTCTGGAATCATCACATTACAGCAAGCACAAGAAGACAAAACATTTTTTAAAAAGTTTTGATTTCCCCCCCATGGCAAAACACAGTATTTGGTCTTTTTTGGCTATGTCTAATAGAGCATATGCCATTTGGCACACTGCTGTAAATGGTAATTAGCAATGTATATAGAGATTTATTCTTCCCAAACTCTCTAAAATACACTCAGAGCTTGACAGATAAGATGATGACAATAATAAAACATTTATCAAATTGAAATGCAGTCACCTCTGGGGTAAGCTGTGATATTAATACTTTCTCCTGTGAATGTTCATTGTAGCCCTTAGAGAGTAGCCTTGTCTGATTGGTCTGAAGCTACAAAATCCCATCAAGATCCTTTCTAACAGCTGGAAGAATTTCTTCTGATTTATGGGGGCTAAATACAAAGGTATTCATGCTGCTCTAAATGTGAGGGTCTGCATTGGAGATAATACAGATTTTCAGCATAGCAGGATACTACACCAGTTCTGTAGCTTTGTGTCTGGAAGACAAGGTCCTATCATTCAATTACAGTGCTAACACTGAGAAAGTTGATGACCAGTCTCATCAGATCTCATGAAAACTTTATTTAAGCTTGCTAGATGCATTCCTAAATTTAATTGTCTCCTCTTCAAAATGAGATAATGATCTCTTGCCTTACAGATTCTACCCAGGTTTTCCTTGGCTGCCGTTTTTTTACTAAATTTGTGCCTGTTGCATGCAGTTATTTTACGTTCTTGTGAGGTTTAAACAAGTTATGTAGGGAAATGGGAAAAAAAGTTTTATTGCTCAATTACTTAATATTAAAAAAACCCAAATTCTTCTGTGAGTACACAGCATAAAGCACTACTTCAAGCATATTAATTAACTAAAAGAAATGTATCTCACTGCATAGATGGCCTAATAGCCAAGGGCACTTTACATTATAAATATATAGAAAAAAAGAAGAGTAAATCTTGATAGTAGTTCTTTTTCCTTCACAAAAATAAAGCTCATCTTTTTGAAGCATTGATAAGAGTGATATTTCATGTCCTCCTTATTTACTCTATTTATTAAGAAATTGGAATGTCAATACCACATATTGTACCATTAAAAAAATATACAATTGTAAAAACAAAAATGGTTCATTAATTCCTGAAAATCCAAATTTTAAACCAAGGAAACTAGTGTAACAAGTCACTGTTTCTTCTAAATAGTATTTCAGCAGGAAGAAACATTATTAATTCTATTGATATTCCTTTAGTTTAGAAACAGAAATTTGAAATAATGCAATAGTATTTAAGTCTAGAGTTTTCTCTGATTGAAGACATCAGCTAGCAACATTTCACTGAACCATTTGTGCACTTTGCTCATTGTAACTCAGGACCACTCACCCCTACACTGACACTCAAACATCAGTGAACAAATTATGAAGAGGAGAATGTCACCGCTTTCTCCCAGTAGACATCACCTGTCACATCCCAAGAGTTCCATTAATAAGTCAAGTTTTAAAATAATTCAATTACAAGGTTGAGAATCAGACAAACTTTTTTTATTGCCTTACTACTTTCAGATAGTCTGTTGAAAAGCAGAATTACTGGGAAAAGTGCAGTGGAACCATGGAACAGATGTGCCTCCCAGGAGCAGTCAGTGTTAGTGCTAAATGCTGTCCAGAATGGCTAAAATGCCACACTCCTTCCCATAAAGGGCACAACTCTGCACTTCCTTTTCTTCCACTAACAAAATCTTGCTGAGTTACTTTTAACAACATGCAATGAGTTATGCTTTTGTTAAGCTCAAACACTAATATTTTGCCTTCTTCAGTGCTTTCTATATATTGCAATTTTCCACAAGCTAATATGCCAATACAAGCAAGATACACTGCACATACTGACACATCCCTGCATATCAAATAACAAGTGAAATAAAAAACTCAACTCATCTCTCTCCTCAGATGTGCTATTCATTGCTTCAAACTATGTAATTGCCAAGTTAAAGTCCAGATTTTATCTGGGTCAGATTCACTTGATCTAAAAATAAAACTTTGTTCCCTGAAAGCATTCCAACTAGTTCAGGCATTCCCTTAAGCCCATAAAATAAAAATAATATCGGCATCAGAGATACTAAAATATGAATATAGAAATGGAACACTGAAAGGATTTGGGCTGTTTGAATTTGGATTATAAATTCTACAAATGTAATTCCAACTGCTTATTTACAACAGTATTACTGTAGTGGACATCTCTCCTTAGAAACAGAGTCAGCTTTCATTCAGCTTTAGTGGGAATATTAATGCTGTAATTTCTTACCACTTTGCAGCTTTGAAGGATGACAGAAATGAAATACAGAGGCAATTATTTTAGTTTCTACTGGAATACCAGTTTTCTTTTATGTGCACTTTAAACATTCCAGTCTGATATATCTAGAAATTTCTTTTCAACTCTTTTTATATTGGCAATGCTAACCACATACTTCTTGGTGATTGCTTTTTTTAGTGAAATCCTTATTTTTTACCTAGTCTGCTGAAAGAGCTGCCTACAAAAGTCTGCTTGCTTCTCCTCCATACAAGCTCCAAATTTCCCATTCTGTTCCATTCTCTTCTTGTCCATTCCAACATTAGGAGACACTCAATTACAAGGGAAAGAGATTTTAGGTGGTGAGAGCATGTCTCAGACACTTTGAGTGTGGATGCCCTTCCTCTCCACCAGCATCTTCTCTTTCCTAGGGTGAATTCCCTCCTACTTCTCCATTTGTGAATGGGTGAAACAGATGGGCAGTGCTACTAAGGAGACTGTAAAATGCGGATTTAGTAAGCAAGAAATGCTCAGATGACCCAGCCAATTAAAGCTGACCAATCAGAAGTCAGCTATACCATGACATTGTGCCCAAGGACTGTATGTTCCACTTCTCCCTGAAGTGTTGACTGCAAAGGTTCAGGCATCTACCACATTCTTCTCTCACAGTATTTTTCCACTTTTATATCATGTAATTTACACAGGTGATAGGTGATAAAATGCCAGTTGTGGAGGAAGGCAGACTGGAAACAAGCTGTATTTTTATGAAAGAAATAAACTTCTAGGGCTTCCAAACTTTTTATGTTAAATCCTTTTCTGAACCAACACATTTCATCAAAGCAGAAGAATAGTTGGATTTGTGAGGATGGGAACAAAAAGAAAATAAAATTACACAGCCCACTTATACTGTTGCCCATCAGTGCTGTGTTCATATAAATAACCATGACTGATAAATATTTTTCTTGCTTTAGGCTTATTCTGGCAAGCCATAGTAATATTATGGTGGTCTGTTTCACTGTAATCCAGGATTACAGTATTGTACATTAAACAGCTTAAGGCATTAATTCAATAATAAAATAAAACCACCCTGTTAAAAAAATTTTAAATTTTTTTTGGCAGGAAGACTTTTGGAAGTTCCTTTGCACAGCAGCTGAATGGATCCTAGATTTATCTTCCCATTTCTGGCAAGGCAACAGTAATTTCCAGCCTATGTGATCTTTCTTTGATATAATGAGAAAGGAAGTATACATGAAAAGAAAAGTCAGCTCCAAACTCAACAAAATCTGTTCAACACTTAGTTCCTATTTCTCTGGGTAGCATGCTACTTTTTCCCTACTGGTAAGAAGCTGCACTTCAATGTGATGAAAAAAACATCCTTGATAAAGGTCATTCTCTGTATAGTGTCTATAATTTCTTTTCTAAATTTCCCCAGTGTTTTAATCTTATCACACTAGGTAGGAAGTAACTCATACTGCATACACCCCAAGAAGGAAGATAAATATTCAACGGTCTGCTATGTCAACAAGTTTTACATCAAAAAATGACCAGTTCTCCTGTTTCATTTCCACACATTTTTTTGCTTTCTATAATTTACTTCTCAGGTTATTCATTACCAGCTTTACTTGGTGTTTTTTTGATGCCTTACCACAGTTTGTTCTTTAGCTTCTCATTAGCTGCTTTTTAAAACACAGGCAACAACCACTAGAAACCATCACAATTCCACCTGCCTTCCCCTCTTCTTGTGAAAGATAATTCCATTTTAATAGCATCTTTACAAAGTGATAAATTCTAGCTGGAGTTTAGATGTGTTTGTACATAACTTCAAAATGGGGAGGAGAGGAATAAAAATGTCTGCTCAGTCACCAAGGATCTGCAGGAAACACACACCCCTTCCTAAAGGAACTTAACTGAAACAAATATTATCTATGCACATGTCAAACACAGAAAAGTAAGAAGACTAAACCAGTAAAGCACAAAGTCTAGGGGTCATTTTTCTGAACAAAGATGCTCACATGATTGCTTTTAGTGTCAAAGCTGATCAAAGAGAAAAGCCAAATGGGAACAAGAAAGCACAGGCTTCCCTGCCTCGAAATGAGGTGATTACAGAGATGCCAATGCTTTGCTTTAGCCAGATGGAAGCCCCTCTGCTCTGCTCTCATGTGACTCCACCTGGAGTGCTGCAGCCAGTTCTGGAGTCCCCAACACAAGAGGGACACCAGTCTGTTGCAGCGAGTCCAGTGGAGGCCACCAAGGTGATCAGAAAAATGGAGCACATCTCCTATGAGGAAAGGCTGAGAGAACTGGGATTGTTCAACCTGGAGAAGAGAAGGCTTCCAGGTGACCTAATTGCAGCCTTCCAGTACCTAAAGGGCCCCTACAACAAGGCTGCAGAGGGACTTTTCACAATAGCATATAGTAATAGGACAAGGGAGAATGGCTTCAAACTGTAAGAGGGCAGGTTTAGATTAGGTATTAGGAAGAAATTCTTTACTTTGAGGGTGGTGAGGCACTGGAACAGGTTGCCCAGAGCAGATACCCAATCCCTGAAAGTGTTGAAGACCAAGTTGGACTGAGGTCTGAGCAACCTGGTTTAGTGAAAGGTGTCCCTGTCCATGCCAGGGGAGCTGGAACTAGATGACCTTTAAGGTCCCTTCCAACCTGAGCCATTCTATGACTATGAATATGCACCATCTTCCTCATTGCTTCTCTAGTAACTAGTGCCCAGCCTAAAATGCTGGGAACAGAATCTCCAATCCCCACTGCGTCATTTATTTAACAAGGTTCTGTGTTGTCTTACATGAGTTAAGAAATTCGCTGGGGTAGGGGGGGTTAAAGAGGGGCAGGAGGTGTGGATAAAAAGGGGTTGGGGTTTGTCTGGCTTTTTCTGGCTTTTTCCCCTTTCCCTGTCATGGGACAAATTTATAATTTAGGTTCCATTTGTCAAATTTGCTGCAACCTACTTCCACACTAGCTGTACTATGCTAGCTCTTTTATTTTGGAGCAGTTGAGATTGAATTATACCCTGAAGGTAATTTTCTGTATCTTCTGCAAAGCTTTTCTTATTACTGTGGCAGCACCAAAAGGCACAATTTCATTATGCCAACTCCTTAGAAAAAAATAGGAGAGAATCCTGTCTTGCCCTGTAAACTTATTCCCTGGAAAGACAAGAGCACAAAGAACAGTATGGACTCTGCTTGGGAAAAAAAGCCCATTTGTATCCAGCAATTGATACAAGATGCTTAGTTCAGGGACATTTTTAGATAGGGTAGGAGTTATCTGAAAGACAGGAAGGAAAGGACCAGCAAAGGATATGATCAGCAGTTGACTTGATACAAAGAGTGTGGATCAGCAGATTGGTAAGAATGGAAACTGTAGAAAGAAAGCTCAAGGTATTTTGCCATGGCTCATAAACAGAACAGAGTGGGGAAAACCAGTTTTGTGAGAAGCTTTTGATGTCACAGGCAATTTCCCACTGCTCAGAAGATACAGTAATAAATAACAGCTGTGGCTGGATATGACATCTCCCTCTTCAAAATACATTGAAAGCAGGGAGAATAAAGCAGGAAAAATCAGATGTTGCTTTGGCTTTGCATATGATATTGGCATTTGTCAGAGGCAAAGTATCAGCATAGCTGAATCTCTAGGTTTTACTTTCCTATCTCATGAAAAAAATAGTTCAGAAGACATATCTTCCCAATATCTCATTTTCTTGCTTTTCTTTCTTTTTTTCTCCACCTTTACTGAAGCAAGAAATAGCATAAGGCAGGGAGCTGTGCCGTGTCTGAGATTCCTCAAAAACTAAATTTGACAAGAGAGCTTGTTTGAAAATATAAGGTGGAAGATTTACACCAGATAAGAGAATATGAAACCTTCTACTAGAAAACCAATCTGACATGCAAAAAATTAAATAGGTTAAAAAGTGGTTTGTCACTGTCTGTCTAGCAATGAAGTTATGCTTATTTCTTCCCACCACTATGTCTTCAAAGGGTGAAGTGAAACCACCATGGCATATTTGACTTTGAATATATTTCTTTCTGTCACTGAGCTTTAAAATCATGTTCAGAAGTAAAAGGAAAGTTATGATTTTCCTTACAGAAAGACACAATCTCGTTTCAGTAAATTTTTGAATGTTTTTGAAATCCGAGCTTGCATCCTGGAGCTAACATTTACCATGGGCTAGGTAAGTAGATCAGAACAACTTAAAGAACTTTGCCTGTTCTTTGAAGCATTCTAGTGGTACATATCAGGAAGACTAAAACATCTAATTGAATCCTTTACACTAAACTGAAAGTTTGTATTTTATATATGGTTTTCATAGAGAAGAGAATGACATTCTTTACAAATGCATCTGAGAAGAAGAAAATCAAGTGTTTATAACGATAACAAAAGTTTTTTTATCGAAATATCCTGTATGTGTCCCTATAGAATTTATTCATAACATCCTTTCAGATACTCATATACTAATGTGTACATTTGTTAAATTACAGAAGCAGTCCAACAATGCTCAGTATGCTGAAGACAGGATGCCAGGTCTAGCAAATCCCTAGTTTCACCCATAACAGCAAGGATTTTTCCACTTCAAAATTACATTCTTCCTCCATGACTTTTCTTGTTCAAACCTCTAAGCTAAATTTTTCTTAACGTTTTGGTGATAAGTGTTTTCCAAGTGCTCTGAAAAAACTATTAGTTTTCTGTGAGCAAAATTATTTTAACTTGATTTAGAAAACTTTTTCATAGTAATTCCAATTTGTAGAAGGAATATACAGATCTTAAATACCACCTTTAAAACTTTGCATTTCTAGTGAGAGAGATCATACTAATGAAAAAAATTAGTTCAATAGTTAGAACTTTTTTGGTTCTTAAAAATAAAAAAACCAAGCAGTTACCCATTTCCCCCCGAAATTCATCTATCCAATTCTAACATGTACATATTTCTTACCTGCAGGACTTGTTAAAATTTTGAAAAGGTGTCAACACTCTCAAATGAAAACAACCCTAAAATGCTGTTACAATCATTGAAGCTATCAGCTAAAAATCTCCCACTAAAATTAACTTTCCAAGTGACATCAGAGTTCATTGACAGGGAACTTATGGGAAAATGACCTTTATCAAGATTGTTTGTAAGTATTTGTAAGCAACAGAATAGTTCTGAAGCCTGCAACTACTGTATATTTTAACACATTCTCAATCTTAAGTAGAATAAGCATTTAGGAAGCAGAATTTCCCTTCATTATTTGAATCAACTTATTTATGATACAAGACTTTCCTAGTCTTCACTCTAATGGAAGACAGAAGGTACGTTTAAATCATACTTTACCAAAGCATAATTTCTCTCTCCTAGAGCAACTCCAGAGGACTTATCCCCTCAAGCAGAAAGTCTGATTTATTTTTTTATTTAGCGTTTCATTGCATATATCCTACCCTTCTTGGCCAGAAAACACTATACCTGGGTCTCTGAGACAAAGGGTGCCCAGGCTTGAAAGTCACAACCTATTTGCTCTTGAATACTTCATTTGCTCTTGAATAGTTTAGGAAGTTCAGGAAGAATGAACATCCTTCACACTTCTGGATTTTCTTAGGGACCACATAACAGTTAAAGCAAGCAATGTGAAGATGTTTTTCCAATAAATAGACATCTTGCTTTTGTTGCAGAGATTAATGAAAAAATAAAAATAAGGTATAAACCAAAAAGCTACCTGGGAAGTCCTGACAATGTTTCATCATCATGCAGATTTCTTCAGGTTGCTACACACACAAAAGTCCTTGATGACTTTTTACCCAGTCTTTTCCATGCTTTCTAAAATGATTGATGAAAAAATCCTCACTTTGTTCAGTCCAAATCTTGGCCCCAGAACTGAAAGAAAATGTTATTTACAAAGGCAGCAGACACACTGCCTTTCTGTTCAACTCACTGATACTGCCGACATTATGTCACAGTATCATTTGTAGTAAATGGTTTTAAGAAACAGTAAAATTACTGTAAAACCATCAAAACTAGCATTTATGTTGCTTTTCTTCACCTGCTAATTGAGTGTTATTCAAGCCTCTAAAAAACCAAGTGTTGTGTCACAAAGCATTAGTTGCTAAGCATTATGCTGTAGAGAGTTTCTATTTCCTGCATTTTAACCAAAGCAATCTACCAGTCAGCTGTTCATCTACGAACAGTCTATAACAGAGGAGGGTTGAACCACACCTGTCAAGCCCAGATCCTGCAGGGACAAGTGACAGCCAAAAACATGAATGGAAATTAAAGGAGCAGCACTGAGAGAAGTCTGATCTGATTCCACAGGTATTTTCTAAAACTCTAAAAGCTAACAACTGAAGAACAGTACATAAAAGCGTAAAGACATAAAATCCCATTACATAAGTCATACTCCAGAAAATCTCTGCACTGCTTTTATCTTTTATCCTCAGCTCTATAGAATCATAGCATAGAACCAGAGAATCACATTTAGGCACCTCCCCTTCAGCTTTGGATAAAAGGCCAGACTACAGCTTTTAGACCTAGACAGGTTTATTGAAAGATTAATGTAAGATCTCTGCAACCAATACCGTCATTACACTGATTTCTCTAATGGTGAACAAGGTCAGATGATTGGTCTGCCCTTGGGGAAACCAGATTCCCAGTTCCTTTCCTCTGTCCTCTTGCTAGATGCCATGCAGACCAGTGTCACAGAGAAAAGTGTTCCACACTTGTCAATAAGCACATGTTGAAGTTGGACACGTTTCCACTATGATAACCCTCTTGTGTTGTCTGAGCACAGACTTGTATTCATCAATCACATCAGAAGAGCTGGTAGCAGTCTACTAGTGCCCATCATGAATCAAAATTAGAAGAAATGTCTGAACTCCTCTGAAATCCAGTTGACCAGAAAACACTCAAGCCCACTGCTGGCTCCATTCATAGTCAACCATTAACTGTTCTCTGGTGCTGGGCCAGTTTACACTTACAACTTGTTTAGCGTCACTAACATCACATTTCTTTGGTGTCATACTTCCTTGAAGTAAATAGGCCATCACCATGCTACCAATCACCTCTTATGTTTGTGTCTAGAGATGACTGAAAAATAGACACACATCACAGATGTATCCCACAGGTCTCTTTAGAAAGGAGCTCTCACTCAGCCAGTTGCAAGGCTCTCTGTTTCAAATTGTCCTCGAGACTAGAACAGAGGCTGAAATAACTTCCCAGCATGTTTGTACTTCAATGCTATCCGAGCCAGATTCTGGTCTTTTTGCTTATGTTCAGCTTCATCTGTTGACTTCACCTCCTTGTTCAGTGCCTTGACGTTTAATTAAGATCAGTAGTAAATTATATAGCATCTTGCAGTTATTTTACAGAAGACAAGTTTAAAAAGTTTGAGAAAAATCAATAGAAATTAAAAAGCAGCTTGTTTCTTGCTTCAGTTGTCTTGTTTTGACAGCACCTCCAGCATTTGCAGGTTTAATTTCTCTTTTAAGCTAGAGGCATAAAGCAAAATGCCAAAGAAAAATATTTTGTCCAGACTCAGCTAGTAATTTTAAGGTAATTACAGTGCTGAATGTTCAGCCTGAAGTTTTCCATGTAATTAGAGGTTTAGGTTAGCTGCCTTTCTTTAGTAAGTATTTCAACTCCAACTCATCTCTGTTAAAATAACCCCCGAAACCACACAGAAAGAAATATTCCCTGGGTCAGAGTAAACAGATTTTTTTCATCTAGCCTAGTACTCCTATAGCTTTCCTAGAAATCTAGGTAAATAAACTAAACTAGTTATTCTGAGTTAGAGAACAGCTCCCTGTGATAAAGCACAGCATTAAAATATCAATTCTACTTAGTTATTTTACAGTGTGTCATCAGCACCAGAGAGGCAGTCACAGTTCATCTTATCAGGTACTTCTACATTAACAACTTGCCTACAATGGCCAAGGTTAATTTTGTTCTGATGTGCTACAGCCTGAGGCTCCACCACATTGCTGTTAACCAGCAGCCAGGTCTGCACCACCTTCTAGCCTGAAGTCACAGACAAAGGTGCCCAGGGAGAGTGGCCACTGGAGAACCTGGCAGCCTTTCCATGGAGAATGCACTGAATGGGATCCCAGTGCCTCTTCATGCAGCTGAGGACCCCTCTGATACGTTTGAGTGCACACTGCATGAACCCAGGTACAAAGACCAGGCCCATTTGTTCCTTTAAAGAGACCCCTTCCAAAGCTCTGAACCCATGCACTCACTCTGCTTGCTGGCAAGCCAGTGTTTAATATCATTCCAGACTGAGCTCAATGACATGAGCAGAACGTTAACTCCTGGTCTCCATGCTGATGCTTTTCATTTTCCATGCATACAGTAAGGATCCTATACTATCAGGCATACAGGTATAAATAACCTCCCACATACTCAAACTTTAGCAATGTATTAGTGCAGAGCAACAGGAAGAATATTTGTGGATCAACCTAGCACAGAGAAAAACAGTCTTTCCTCTTATACAGTACCATTTATTCAGCCAAAGTCCCTCACTCAACTAAAATTAAGTACTTTGGTAGGTTTTGAGCCCTTTCAAGTAAATGCTTTAAATAACACCGAAACAAAAATTTTCAACTACATGCATTTTGTACGTTTTGAAAAACAATAACTAAATATTTCAAATATTTCAATTATTCAGGACTTAAGACAAACCAGCTAAGCAGAAACAAACTTGCACTCTGCTTCAGATTACTTAAATGTACTCCTCTACCTTTTAAAAGGGCTGTTAAAAATTTCAGCTAAACCTAAGTAAGAGCAATGTCAAAAAGTGTATGGGTCACATACACCAACTTTATAGAATAGATTAAATCAAACCTGTAATTTTAGAAATCAAATCATATATTGTATAACAACAGGAATATTATCAAACTTTAGTAACTGCCTTTTTTCATTATCTATTCTTGCAAACTGAGAAGACCCAAAAAAATCTTAACCATGAACTGTGGTAAAAGCTACACTTTAGCTATGGATTAATTATGGAGTGCTATTTATCACTTTCGTTTAGCACTTAAAGCAAGGAATATGGCTGAAAGGCTTAAGTTTTGCACTTTGTCAAAACACTGAACTCACTATCAAAATATCACCACCACAACCAATAGAGTGTTTAAAAAAGCCAGCAGTGCAGCAGTTATCCAGTTCTATGTCTCTTTTTATCAAATTAGGAGCCTAGTACTGCACCACTGATTTAATGAACACTTTCACCTTTTACATTAATGGCATCTCTTCAACTCTCTGAAGAAACAATAATATATTATGGATTTACAATCAAGAATGCATTTTGACTACAAATTCTATTTCATAGATCTCTCTGCACATAATTAAGATTCAAATTCCTTGCACTGTATTTGAGCTATAAGCAACCCTCTGATGGTTTTTAAATGAGCTTTAATGATTGGCCCACATGAGGATTTTCAATGCTAACATTATCAATAAAAATGGTTCTATAAAATATGCCAGCTCCACAGATATATTTTTCATAATGTTATTGTTATCACTGCAAAGAGCTACATCATTCTATGGGCAGAGGTAGGTAGGTGAGTGTCCATTAGAAAAAACAAACATTATATTGAAAACAGAATTGCAAGGCTCATTAGTATTTCCTGCTAATACACTGCTAAGGCTGGAGTCCAGCAAACTTTTCCATGTTTACTTTATCTTAAAAATATTCACCCCAAGAGATGCATATCAAATACCACTGAACATCCAAGTTTGCATAGCACTCTAGCCTGCCCATGCTCAAGGACAGCTATTCCTTTTTCACCTACTGGAATATCACCCATGAGAACTGTTCCCTACAGCATTAACACCCTGTACTAGTTAGGCATCAGCACCCAGTTTCTCACTGCTGTCACTTAGGTAACACTGCTCCCCTTCTCAAAAATAACACCAAAATAACACACAAACAAAATCCCAAACTCCTTTCACAATGGCTATGACAAAACACAAAAATGTATTTCAAGTGAAAGCTTGAGAAAATAAAAAAATGGATGCACACTGGAATAAATTTAATTCCCAATTATATTTATACCAATTCAGCTCTAGCCTAACCAGTGGTCACACTCCACCTCCAAAAGGCAGCAAACAATATCCTGGGCAGAGCTGCCAGCTGGAGGGCCCCAGGCAAGTTTGGGGAAGGGTATTAAGGGAGGATGAAGCTCAACCAGGGCAAATGCGAGGCCCTGCAGCTGGGAAGGAAGAATAAAACCAGTCAGGGGTGTAGCTCTTTGGAGAAGTCCCTGAGGGCTGCCAAACCTTCCAAAATTCTTGGATGTACCCAGGGGTTTACTGACCACCTTGGGCTTCTCCAGTCATCCCAGCCTCCACTCACCTCCACCCTTCAGGCTTCAGGGCTGACCAGCCCAGGAATTCAAGTGTTGCCAAAGGCTGCTTCATACACTCCTGCTACTGCACCAGCCCTTCTTCAGAGTGAGGATGTGCAGACACCCCAGACCCTGAGGGCCTCATGGCTGTTCTCCTCACACTGCAGATAGGTGTGACCTGTTCAAGACCTAAATCAAATTTCTGAATGAGATCCATTCTGGGAGAGGACCATCAGAGACCTCTGCAATCCCAGTTTCATGATCATAGAACATACTTCCCCTTTCTTTCCCTCAAAATTATTTACAGCAGAATTGAGTAACATGAGTGAGACTTTCACTAGCCCAGTGCTTTGGAATTTATCATCAAGACCACAACTGCTGCAATGATTGATATAAAACAACATCCAAAAGCATGCAATACCCTAAAATGATCTTTATGAAACATAAGGAAAACAGAAGTGTGTTACTTTGAATAAAATATATTCTCATGTATTTAAAGTATTACAGAGCTTGCCTTTCAAAGAGTAATTTACAGAAAACATATTGAAGTCTTTATTCAGAAACAACGTGCCAAAAAAAATATGCATGCATGGAGGATAAATAAGGCTTTTTGACTTTCCTTCACTAGAAAAGGAGATTGCTCCCTGAAAGCACAGTGCAGGCAAAAAAGATGCCATCCCAACAATTTAAATTGTATTCTTTACAAGTGCTGCCCCTCTAAAACCTCATTTTGCTTTTTTGCAATACTTCCTTCATTAGCTTTTATATGCTGTCTATCTAACACATTTTAAAAACATAGGAAAATATATATGGAGTCCTGAGTTGATTTTAAAATCAATAGAGGCCTTTGGCATCAGTGAAGATGAACACGGAGAAAGAGCCAAGCCTTTATCTTAATTTGACACTCAAAATTGCTAGCCAGTGTTACTTTTGGTCAGTGCTGACACATTCTGGGCAGCAAGACAGCATTACTTGAAGAACTGCTGCTGCTATTGTGCCATGCACACCTGAGAGGCAGGAGCTGGACAGAGCATAGCGTAGCAACGAGTAGCAGCAACCAGTGTTTGGGACTTGGTTATACTGAAAACCCTGAAACACATCAATATATGAAATTCTCTCCAAAATTACATATTCTGTTTGTGTTTTAATAGCTGTATTGTGTTTTAATAAGATTTACTTTTCTCTATAAAAAATTGGTATTCTTCTGAAAGCACTTGCATCCAAACAGGAGTCCAGTTTTCACAGAATACAAATTGAAGTGTAGTGAATGCAGCACTCCAGGAAAAATCAATATTCAGTCACCAGAATGTGTAGCTTTACATTGGGCTGAATGCAATATGAGCTAGGCAAAAGTGCACAACTCACAGGTTTGCAGGAATATATGTATAGGTCAGAGAATAGTTCAGAACAGACTTCATAAACTTGAGCATATTTAATAAAAGTAATACTACTTTGACTAAAGTGCTTTAGCTGTATTAGAAAGCATTCCTTGTTTAGAAGCTGATGATTTTAAGATTTATCTTCACACTCCTTATTACACCAAAATTAACGTATACATCTTTTAACTATTTTCACTCATTAGTAAGGGCATAGAAGAACTTTTCTGCTGCAGCTTATTCCAAAAAAAGTTCTGCGCAAGGCATCTGAAAGCCTCAATAAATTATTTTACAGCATTTCAGATATAGAATCCAACCTCAAAGATCCAGTCCAGAAAACAATGCCTGGAGTCACAATGATTGTTCTTTTACTCCCCCCTCCAATAACGACCTTCAGTTTTCTATACTGCAACGTATACAAAGTTTGAGTAAACTGTTTGAGCACCAGACT
The DNA here is from genome assembly GCA_013399225.1 of Rhipidura dahli. Taxonomy (NCBI): domain Eukaryota; kingdom Metazoa; phylum Chordata; class Aves; order Passeriformes; family Rhipiduridae; genus Rhipidura; species Rhipidura dahli. The sequence continues at coordinate 28,644 of VXAC01001333.1, forward strand.
GTCCTCCTGTGTGCTCAGTAGGGTGCAGTCTCCAATAGTGGGGAAAACAGAAGCAGCAGTTTAACTTGCATTCAAAGTAATGACAAGATTTTCTGCACAATTACACTGATGCCAATTTCCACTATACTCAGAATTATTAATATTCCCTGCAGGGATGGGAGGGTGCAACTTCAGTGAAAAATTAATGGGATTTACAAAATCTGCATGACACAATATATTGTTTCCTATGAAGAAGATGATAGGAAGATGTACACAATCTCAGAGAAAAAAAAGGTTTCCAATTTTTGTCAGCATACTTTTCTTCCTCCAGCATTTTACTTGGCTTTCATCACTATGACAATTGGCTGAAAGTTACATTTTGCCACTAAAATATCAAAAAAATGATGCCATAGCTATCAACAGTATAATTACTGTATATATTCATTATTCAGAAAACTCTTTGTGGCACAGAGGATAATAAAATTAATTTCATATTCCCACAGTGTATGGAAACAGACTTATTTGCACAAACAGATATATGTGTAACAAAATCCTTTGGTTACACAAGAATTTATAAATACTACCTTAAACAGTATTATATTTTACCTTCCTGTAAAGGTAAAGCCAAATAGATCATATAACTACAAGACAACTTCTGCTAATGAAGTCTAGGAAAGGCCTCCTAGATCATGAACGTTATTTCTGTGCTGCAAAAGTCATCTATATAAACTCTCTAGATTTATAAAGACTCTTGTGGAAAAATAAGTTCAGACTTCTTTTTCTCCCACTCCCATCAAGGTGTATAGAACAATACCTTCCTCTTATAACTAGATTGCACTCTAATTTGTAGCCGGATTCCATTGTCTGCTTATACAAAGTTGTCTTCATTGTCTACTTCCTTCTCTCTTTTCCTTTTATTTAATGCTTCTGCATATTAAAAGAGAGCAATGGCATACCCAGATGGGCCCAATTTTACTAAAATAAACAAAATAAAAAAATTCTGGGTCCTAAGATGCCTTCAGAAATGGGGGATAAAAACCAGCTTTGACTGCAATTTCAAGACTGTACACATTACTGCAAAGACTTACCCTTTTGTTCTGGCATTAGTATTTCAATGTCTTCTACCTGCACTTTATACTGTTAAATTACTAATACAGCCCTTTTTCTAAACACCAGAGATCTGCAAACCCAACAGCTCATCAGGAGAACAACAGCCTTTTGCAAGTAGTAAATGCCCTGAAAACTATCCCATTTTTCAGGTCAGGTCATATCTAAAGAAAGATGAGACCCAAAGTCTCTACAAGACTAGTGTGGTAGAACAGACACCATAACAGACCTCCTTAGTCTTTGTGAGTATCTCTCTGTGATAACTTATCTAGAGAACCTATCACACACATATAACCTAGGATGCAAGAGGTCAGAGAGCAGCACTGCAGAAAGAGACCTGGGGGTCCTGGTCAATGGCAAGTTGATAGGATTCAGCAGTGCCCTGGCAGCCAGAAGGGCCAAACATATCCTGGGGGGCATCAGGCACAGCATCACCAGTCAGGGAAGGGACGGGATTGTCTCACTCTTCTCTGCACTGGGGTGGCCTTGCCTCGAGTCTTGTGTGCAGTTTTGGGTGTCACAATATAAAGATACTCAGCTGTTAGAGAGAGTCAAAAGGAGGGCAACAAAGATGGTGAAGGGCCTTGAGGGGAAGCCGAGTGAGAAGCATCTGAGGTCACTTGGTCTGTTCAGCCTGGAGGAGACTGAGGGGAGACCTCATCATGGTCTACAGCTTCCTTACAAGCAGAAGGTGGTGGGGCAGGCACTGATCTCTTCTCTGTGTGACCAGTGACAGGACCCAAGGCAATGGCCTGAAGTTGTGTCAGAGCAGGTTTAGGTTGGATATTAGAAGAAGGTTCTTCACCCAGAGGATGGTTGTGTACTGGAGCAGGCTCCCCAAGGAAGTGATTACAGCACCAAGCCTGACAGAGTTCAAGGAGTGTTTGGACAAGTGTCTCAGGTACATGGTGTGACTCTTGGAACTGTCCTGTGCAGGGTCAGGAGTGGGATTCTGATGATCCTTGGGGCTCGCTTCCAACTCAGAATATTCTGTGATTCATATTTGTCAAAAATTAGACTGAAGCATTAAACATTTCCCAATGCTACTGATTTTTAATTAGCAATCCAAGACTGAACTTTTTTTTCCTTGTGGCTCTTCTAAATCCCTGGGGCAAAGTCTATTATCCCAAATGGATTTTTCACATTAATGCTAAATTGAGCATCCCAAATTTGTAGTACACTAATTTAGCTCAATTTGGTAAGTGTTTTCGATCAGCAAGTCTCAAAGTGCTTGAAGGAGAAACACAGGGCTACTCGACATGAGTTTAACTCTGTAGGTTTCAGATTTGAGAACAATACATGAACTGAATTTCTCCTTTCAGGCTTATTGCTCTCATGCAAGAAATGGCATCACTAACAGAAATGAATGGAACATGAAAGCTAGTCCAGATCAAACTACAAATACACATAGTCTGGAACACTGGGGACCAAGAGAGTTCCCAGCACAAAGCCCAGAAATTAACTTCTCACACTTCTAAACTTCTTTTGTCATCTGGTGGGAGTGAAAGTTAAAAGCAAACACGATATGGAGGTAGTGTTAATTAATTAGTTGCACTACTTACTAAACGTGTATAGAGTAAAGTACACTTTATCTGAAATATTTTGAACCAGATCAGAAATCTACATACTCTTTCTCACTACACAGTAAAACTAAGCAAGCTGATCAGGGATCTGTCTAGACAGTTCCAAATGCCCTTTCCAGCCTACAACAAGCATGATTTATCATAAACGGTTAAATAAAATTCTACTAGCAACTCACACACAAAAGGTGTATTCAACACTTGTGGCCCTGATTTCAGCTGCAGCCTTTTGCACCAACTGCTTGAAGAAAAAAAAAACAAAAAAAAAAACCAACCCAAAACCAAAAAAGAACACCAACTACGAAATACTCAAATCACTTTACACACACAGGAACTATTTCTGTCCAAAGCAAATGCAGTTCCAAGTTACATAGGAAGCTTTTGCATTCTGTGTGTCACACAGTCAACAAAACTTGCTGCCACCTACTGTTTTTAAGGTGACCCAGTGTTCCAGAAGTGCACTTTGAATGCTACAGATGCTATCCTTGTAAGCCCCTTAGATATCTCACCTGCCAAAGCTGCTATTTAAAAATCAGATCCACCTGTTAGCAGCTACGTTTTACTATTCACTTGCTGTGGCAGAGTTAATAAAAAAACCAGCATAATGTTGCATCATAGATTTTGCTTCAAATTATTTCTAAAACTTGGTCTGAACAAATTATGTTATCTTCAAGACTTTCAGTTCATGCTCTGAATATAATAGGTGCACAGGACATTATGGAAGGCTTGAATGAGGATAGAGTCATTCTGCCAGGCCTTAGGACTGGCTCCTGTTAGTTCTTTACCTGAGGTGCTTCCAAGAGCTTCAGGTTTGTTACACAACGTGGTATCTCTTGCTGAAAAGGAGATTTTGAGTAACTTGTCCTAAATACATACAAAACCCATGTAGATATCCACAGAGGTACTTAGTGTACCCTCCCCAACTAAAATAAAAATTGGCATTTTTCCTCTATACTTCACTGTAGTTGCTACTTTTCTCCCTACATCATCTTCATGAAGTAACGAATTCTTCTCTGATCGCTCATGAGCATTTGAGAGGATTGAACCTGCACCACTTTACAGAATAAATAGGCATAGCAAAAGAGCATTATAGTTCATCTGATAGCTACCCTGGCTATTTTTCATTTATACTCTTTTTAAACAGTCTTACCTGCTGTCAGTATAAGGACTGTTGTTACAAAGAAGAATGTTGTGCAACACACTTGGTTCCTTTCACTTCTGTTCAAAACTATGCTCAGTAAAAGAAGTTCACACTACAATTATTCAGCAGTGGCAGCATTCTGAGCTTCCATCACTCTCCTCCCCAAATATGTACGTACAGAACAGTACATTTCAAAGATCAACATTTATGCACAGCACACTGAAACACAGGAGGGGTTTTTGTTTTTAAGATGACATTACACTTTATCACTTCCAGAAGTGCTGAGAAAGCAATTTTCCAAGTCTTTGACTTGCTTTCATTGTCAGGAAGGATATAGAGTCTGAGGCCAGGGGGTTACTCAAAAACAGTGAAGAACTCAGGGATGGGTAACTATGAAAGCCCTTGAATTCTGAGGACAGCTGTGTCAGCCAACCTGCAACACAGGCTTGTCGGTATTCATTATGCTGTTCCCACAGCAGAAAGGAGCTTAAATGCTCATTAAACCTGGAACTCTTCCAGACATTAAAGCAGCATGCTGACTTGCCTAACCTTTCAGATATGCCAGCAGCATACCACCCTCTGTTTTTTATATCACGTCTTCACTGAGAAGTCCTACATCTAGGCCATTTCCTTAACTTTTAAAACAATAAATAACATCTGTTATGCTATTATTACTCCTCATGGTTACTCACACATAAATACATGTGGCACAAGAATTAAGAAATCTTTATTATAGCACTGCTTGATCATTTTAACACAGATGTTCTCCAATGACAGTTCTTCATTCTGACTCATCTTACAATACTAGCTGGCAATAATTTCCAGCAGCTAAATTGCTAAGGAAGACAGGTAAAATTCATTCAGTGCTTTCTCAATATTCCTTAGTCATATAAGCAATTGGTGTTTTACCCTATTCACCCAGCATGACAATAAACGGAAGGAGATTGCAGTCAGATTCTCCAATCTGCTCCTGCCGTGCTGCATCAATACACCGCGACTTACCCTCAGCAGAGTGCCAAGGCAGGCTCCAGTTCTAAATAACATTGCTCCCCCTCAGTTTAGAGGTTACTTTTTCCTGAATTAATCTCTTCACTCTATAAAGAAAAGCAACGTCTTCTATTTCATCTTACTGAGGACTTACTTTCTTAGGATGGCACAAAAAACCCCACCAACTGTAATCTGCCTTCCTGTGCTTTATGCGATTTTTGATGGCAAACACTTACAGACAGGCAAGTAAAGCCAAAAAGCAGACAAGGGAGAAGGTTTCCCAAATCAAGATTTGGCTGATGAATTTGAACCACTTACCAAATTTATAGGACTCATAAGAACAATTCCCAGCAACTTAACCTGAGTTATTAGTTTACAGACATGGGAAGGTGTTACACAGCCTAAAGTGAAGCCTAAAACAAGAGGGGAATATACAGTGGGGAGAAACATAGGCAGGAGAATGCAGGCAGTGGAATAAAATTAAAATCCTTACCTACACAGATCCTTTAAATCACAGGCACCACTATACACCTAAAACAACCATGAAAACAACCATTAAAAAAAAATACACTACTATCCTTATTTTCTCCTAAAGTAGGCATAGAAATATAAGGAGCTTTCTTTTCTTCATTCAGTTAAACAAAACTTAAAAATAATACATCTTCTACCCTAGTCTCCTCTTCACCCCTTTAATGTATTTCAGCAAACATAACCACCTGTCACTCAGCTAAGATAATTATTCCTGCTGCCACCTCCTTATGCATTGCAATAGCTTTACCTGTTCCTTTTAACCTTCCCTGGAACACTTGACATGGCCTGAATGACAGGCTTTTCAGGTCTGTCATTTCTGTTGCACATGCTCTTGAATCTGCACAATTTCATTCTGAGTTCGTAAAAGAAAACACAGCTTTTTGCAAGTGACAAACCCGAGTTCAGACTAGATACAAACCCATACTTTTTTTTGGGCAAGGAATTTTGACAAATTAAAATATAACTGCATGATAAAGCACAGGTATAAAATTCAGACACCTTTGGTTTGGTTTTCTTATTGGTGGTAGTTTCATTGCACTCACAGTCAACATGCAATTTAGAAAGTATGCAGGATAATGTCACAAACCAGTATTTTGAAGTGAAGGAATAGTGCTGATAACTGAGCCCCCCATGGGTTCTGGCCATGTTCTCAGTCTAGAGTGCATCTACCAGGCAGGTGGCTGAGCTAGAAAGAGCAGCTGTACTAACTCAGGTTAATATATCATATGAAACTGAAGATTCCTCCCCCACAAATTAAGTTTGAACTCACGTATCTGCCAACACAGATTCAAAGTAATCTTATAACTTTTTCAAAAACAGATGCCTATTTTTAAAACAAAGGTGTGAGGAACATTAGTTGGATTGGTCGGCAGCATACATAATTAGCTGTGGAATTCTAAAGACTCAGAACTGAAAAATGCAGAGTGGATAACTAAAATAGATTTCTCCAAGTTCACTTTTTTACCCAGTATATTAGTGTTATCAAACACTGAAAACAGTACAATACTATATTACACTGTCCTTGAAGACTCCATACATCATCGCAGAGCCGTAGTACAAACAATGAAATGGCAGCTAAAAGAACTGATAGGCAAATGAAATAAAAATAAATTTCTATATATCTGTATTTATATATCTTAAACGACAGCAGCCCATCAGAAGTTTGTCATTGGTATTTGTTGTTTTCTTCCCTACATTTTCCTACATTAGTTTTGCGTATATTGCCTACATTCTTCACCTTTTACAACCCTTTTATAACTCTATAACAAATTTTACTTGTGCTGGTTGTTTTATTTTTAAAAATGGCATTGTTATGTGCTAACAAACCACAGATTAAACAGACATCACACAGTGTTTGTTCAGGTGGGTTAGTGACATGAAATGTGCCAGTGCCCCATACTGCAAGCCTTTACAGAAAAGATTCCTCATTATAAACTGGTAGACAAAGGACCCAAATTCCCCACTGCAGGGGAACCAGGTTAATGGGGCTTCATTTCCCTGAGTGAAGATAGACCCAGCTGCCCTATATCCTGCTAGTAAATTCTCCTGTAAGAATCACAGAGATGCGATGCAAGCTTAAGAGTCAGCATCATAAAATTTTCTCAAGCTGCAGGAACTTGAAAAGCAAATTAATTCCGGAAATTGTATGTCAGACAATTTTCCTCCCAGATACCTCCCATTCTTCTCCTCAATATCCAGTATTTTGTGTTGTACATTAGTTTTAACATGTCACTAATCACTTTTATAAACATGTGCTTATGTAGCACATGAGTTCATCTCCTGTAAGATCTTTCAGCAGTGACCAGCTCATTTACTGGTTTTTTCCTTTTATAACCAGCAACAAATTTGCCAGCAGTGTCTTAATTAAGGGTTATTTTGCTTATGCTAATATGCTTTTAGAATAATAAACAAGAATACCATACCCAGGAACTGGATCCCTCTCCACACTATGGAATAAACACTGTGTCTTTCCCCACTTCAGAGCAGGGCACTGACAAGTTGAGCATTTAGAGATCAGAAGTTGCATCAGTGGATAGAGCCTCCTGGCTGCCAGTCAGAACAAAGGCAGAAAAATAGCTTCTCAGATACATGGTTTCTCTTCATACAGCAATAGTTTTGCTAGTGGCAAAATAGCTTCCCACAACTATGCCTAGATCATCTGCAGACAACCCCTTTATTTGAGCAATTCATGCAGAGGGAATGGGCAATTTTTAGGAAGAGGAAAATTGTAACCAATTGCTATGATGCTTTGGGGACTATTCCTCGGGAATAACAGGTCACAGAATATAGCTAGAGACAGTGATGAGTTTCAGGTATCTCTATAGCAACTACATTTATTAAAAAATATCTATATGTAAGTAAAACCTTTCTACATCATTTAAATAGCAGTGTCTGTCTCATGCTTTTAGAAGGGAAGTTTGTGTTGACTACTGCATGCACATCACTGCTGCTTCTTCAAAACCAGTGCTTGCATGTTCTGCCTACAAAGAAAAATGGTGTCTGGCTACAGAGGCAAATTAAGCTTTTGCACTGGTCTCCACACATCTGTAATGTTTCTGCTAGGTGCAAGGAGAGAGCATCATTTAAATGTCATTTATAAAACATGACTGTTTTATAAATTAGAAGAGATAATTGTTTTCTAAAAAGAATTATAGCAGACATCTGCCTAAATACAACAGCACTCAAGTGACTCAAACTCTGATTCTCTTCTTTCCCCAGCTGACTGAATAGCAGAGTATTTCTTTTCTCACCTAAAATATAATGTTTCAGAACCAAACCTTCACTTTAGCAGTGCTGGCTTTTTCCTAGTCCACCCAAACCTAAATTTGTGCACTCTTTCATGGAGGAAACTTACAGGAAATCACATTTATGCCAATACAAATAATGTGAATAATAAGCAGCTTTCCTAACTCCATACTGATGTAAACAGGGTATTTCCAGAGCTCAGCCTCACCTAAAGATCACCTTGTCAAGCAGTGACTTTTGAACTTGCAAGCATGGCAGTCATAAAGTGTAAGCTGAGCTCGGGGTTGAATTGCTGGGGAAGCGCTGCATCACTGTGAAGTAGGAACCAGCACACAGAGCAACACTCATGGCAGATCAATATCTTGTACTGATCTGCAGGTCAAAAACTGTTTTCCCTTCGTGGCAACTCCTAGCAGAAATCTTTGATCAGAAACAGAAAAAGGTACTACAATTGCAGTTAAAGCCATGAGGGGGAAACAATAGAGATTTCAGTCGCAGGAGATTTAGGACCAGGTGTGCAAACCAGGCTGTACATTTGAGCGCAGATGGTTCACAGAAGAAAGGGGCCCACATTTAAAAAACCCAACATGATTTTAAGAAGACCGGATTGTGCAGTTGTTGCCTCCTGCACTCTGCTGAGAAGATTAAGCTCTTCCATACAGGCTTGCTAAACTTTGTAGCCAAACTGATTGAAACCAGAGATTACTGCCATGGGCAGCAAGTAACTTGTTGGGTCTGATTCAGTTTTCTGATTTTGGAGTAGAAAAGTGTTTCCAAAACTATCCCTGATGAGGGAATTCACATTCATATACACACCAACCCCTCTTTGAAATTTCTTTGTGTTTTGGTTTTTGTTGGGTTTTTTTTCATTCACATATTAATTTTAAAAATATATCTCCACCTCTAAGGTTTGGGTTCAGCTACTTTTATCATCCCTGAGTACTGTACCATTTCACTGCAACAAACAAGGAGGAATGTCATCCAGGACAGATGATCTATTTCAAGAAGTAATCATTAGTAACATTTGTTTTAGAAATTACAAAAAAATATTCCCAACATTTCCAGTATATATAATAACTTTGTTCTAAAGAAACAAAAATTTGGTTAGAATTTTGCAATACAGAAACATACAGTAACTTAAGAACAGATTTGAAATAGATATATCCAAAGTATTAAGTAAGTTCAGGTCCAGCTTGAAAAGTGTTCGCATTGGCTTAGAGCTCATCACAGTCTCGTAACTTATTTATTACAGCTCTGTGAGTTTTCAAGTCTATTCTGATATTAGACAGCTAAAATAGGTCCAATAGCCACTAGCTGAAAAGGAATTATTGCCTCTAATATCCACTTTGCCCTGGAAAGAGATGGAATAAAAACCACAAGTAGATCTGTTGTCATTGCCTTGTATGGCTCTACAAGGTTTTGGAAATACAGATGCATATGAATGAACCACTGTAGAATTAAACTAGATGACTTTTCAATCCATTTATCAAATTGCTTGTAGATGATATTTTGACACAATCAAAGTCAAATAGTACCTATTTAACAAATAAATTTAATCTGTCAGGTTTTCAGGTATCAGTGAACAACTAAAGTTCTGGAAAACCCGTGGTTTTTTAAATTAAAAAAATTTTATATATTTTGTCACCTTTCAATATGATCCTTAACAGCAGCATATTTTTAATATATTCCCAGAGCTGTATGTAATACAGAAGGAATGCAGACAGCATTTTCAGAAACCAAACAGTACAAAATAAAAAGAATACAGGGATTAACAATCTGAATTCATACAAGTATTTTTAAATTTTCCAATAAAATAAAGTCTCAAGAAATTCAGTTTGAAGGATGAGCTCATTATTTCTTTTAATTTCCACTTCTTTTAGGAGGCCGAGCCTCTGTTAAGAGGTTTTTATTCTTTTGGGTTTTTTTCTTAGTTTTTTGGTTAATTTTGGGGTTATTTGTTTGTTTCTATACACTCCCATACATAGTATGTTGCTTCACAGCACATTTCCGTTTAGCAAGACAGATTGTCTGTGTTGGGTACTCTATACTACCGTCTTAAGCCATTCCAAATGCTCTTTTCAGACTTCAGACTGATGTTTCCACAGTTACTTTAATTCAATAATTATCAGTGGAATTCCTTTTTGCCATTATTTCTTATGTGGCCCTGAAAGCAGTAAAGACTATAAAGCTATAAAAGGAAAAAATTGTTAGCACCAAAAATTGTTTTAAAAAATTAAATGATGGAAGTTGTAAGCCAATGAACACTGATTTTAACCAGGAGATCCAGAACCAAGAGATCTAAATTCTTCCTAGGAGCACAATTATAGAGCAACAGGAAATAAGCAATTAGGCTGTTAAAGGCACTCCAGTTTTTCTTCTATTTATTCCAAAAATGTATGTGTTTATGGAAGGAAGTTACTTCCAGCACTTGCTCCCTTTCACAGATGGTATTCCTATTCCATGCATTCTCTTCAGATTGCTTTCCTCAGGGTCTCCAGGCATAAAAATATTATAGAGCAACAGAAGACCTCTTCACAAGAAAAATTATGGTCAGGAAACCCAATTTATCTTTTCATCATGTAATAACTTGTACACCCATCTAGTTATTTTTAACAAAAATCTCTAGGAATCTGTAGCTGCCTTTTTAAAAACTTAAAACCCCAAACAGACAAACAAAAACCCCAAACAAACAAACAAACAACTGTATTTGCTCAAAGAAATCTAGTCACAGATCTTTTAAAAAAACTTTTTACAGCATGTAAAAAGCAATTAGCTGTATGTTTAATCACTATCTTAATCAAATTCATTTGCCTACTGTGGTTAGTTTACTTAGTTTTTTTATATCTTGCAGGTCAAGATCAGGAGTCTATTTAAGTAGAACAAAGGAAAAAACATTAATTTTTTGGTAGTTTAGTCCATCACCAGCTAGCTATTAAGCCTAGGATAGCTATCAGAAAGGTCATATGCAAAAAGATAATCAGTACGTTTTTCCAAGGCGCTAAAGTCACACAAAGATAACAAAACCAAACTCATTATGCAAATACAATCATAGCCATTGCCTCACCTTGGTGAACATTCTACCTCTGAAAGTGCAGAGAGAATAGAGAAAAACATATTTTACTCCTTTAAATATTGGTAGTTCCTCAAAAATCACAATACTGACCCCACTCCAGCCATTTATTTTGCCAAACATAAGTTGCCTGGGCCACACCCAAAGCTGGTGCTCTCTTGGAGCTCCTGTGAACCACATTCTTGTGTGGTGCCTCTAGTCAGAACCCAGCTCCCAGCTCCAGCTTTCTCCAGGGCACTCTTATATATATGCAGCTCTGCCCACTGCTAACTGTTCAGAGCTCTTTTCCGTTTCCCCACCATCTGTAGTGGTTTAACCCCAGCCAGCAACCAAATGTAACAGGCAGAAAACTTGTGTGCTGAGATTTAGCCAGTTTAATAAGGAAAGTAAAAGCTGCACACACAAGCAAAACAAAACAAGGAATGAATGCAGTGCTTCCCATGAGCAGGCAGGGGCAGAGACATCTCCAGGAGAGCAGAGCCCCATCATGTGTAACTATGATTTGGAAAGATAAGCGTCATCACTCCAAACATTCCCCTCTTCCTCCATCCTCCTCAAGTTTATATATTGAGCATGATGTAATTTGGTCTGGAATACCCCTTTGGTCAGTGTGGGTCACCTGTCCTGGCTTGTCTCCTCCCAACCTCCCTTGAACCCCCACCTGCCTCCCCAGCATGGCAGTATAAAAGGCAGAAAAGGCCTTGCCTCTGTGCCTTGCTCGGCAATAACAAGAACATCTCTGTATTATCAGCCCTGTATTCCGCACAAATCCAAAACACAGCCCCATAGCAGCCACTGGGAAGAAAATTAACTCTACCCCTGCCAATACCAGCACACCACCTCAAAAATTGTATAGTCACATGCCGTATCCTTTCCTCTGTTCATTTGAGATCCACCAGTTTGTGTTACTAACTGAAGCCTCCATTGATTTACCAATTATTAAACAGAAACGCTTTGAACTGCTCCCTCATTTAACCTGAAGAAAAGGACAGCTGCTCCAAGGTGTTCAAACCCAAATCATATCTGTAGTTAGCATGGAAGTGATTCAACTTTGTGAGCTGAGAAATCAACATGGTAGAAGAAATAAGATAAGGGTAAATAATATAGGTTTTTTATTTGCATAACTGTTCAGCACTCCACTATTTTTCCTTTTCTCCTATAGATACACACATTTGAAATGATCTGAAAACATGATGTATTGCAGACTTTTTTCAAAACTGAAATGTGACCACATACACACAACAGGTACGCACGCTGGTAAAAGAGTCAAAGATGGAAGGATCACGCTCATCCCTCTCACAGGAACTAAAATATATGATGTGATTTATGTAGTTCATCTAAGCTAGTTCAGTTTAAAGTATTCACACAAACTCTCCTCAGACAGTTGAAAATCTGGAAACGTATATAGAAATATTTTGCTATGAACTCCAAGTACTAAAAACATGAAGAGAAGAAAAAAGCCAATATATTATTTTATGATTCTACTGTTTCATTACATGCAATTTTAACTTGGATGACCATGCAAGAGGTGACCATAGTTTGTACCCCTTATTCCCCTTAGTTTTATTAGCCCTCCTTTCCTCAGTGTGTCAGCGTTCCTGAGTGTAAAACTTTACCTACCCTGGTTCTTCTACAGAGTTGGTTTTTGTACAAACTATTCAGTTAATCCTCCCTGTCTCTCACTTAGGCAATAGCAAGCAGTATAATGAAAACATATAGAATCACAAATCTATAGATTTGCAGTTCTATAGAATCTGCCTGGAGATTCTTTTCAAATACTGAGCTCTTTTAATCACTTCTCTTAATAATGACCACATGCAACCTAGGTGCCTAAAAGTAAATATAACAAAAAAAAAATTTGCAAACCTATTCTTGAATAAATATTGATCATGTGATATTTATGAAACTTTTTCTTGAAAGAATAATTGATTTCAAATAACTTCAAAAGTACCATAAAAAATTGTATAATGGAGAAAAATACCAATAAAAAGTACCACTGGCATCCAGAATAATGGTAATGATTTTACAGCACATATATGTGACACATAAAACCTCGTATTGAAGTCTTTCTACTTATTTAGGTCACAAAATAGTATTTTAAATTGATTATAATATTGTATATAGGGCCAGTATAAAATTTTCTCACACTATATACAATGTTTTCTTGGATAAATGACACAGACATTCATTTTACATAGCTATATGTAAGAAAATAGTAGACAGTGCATAGCATGAGGTAATTTTCTTATTTTTAAGAACTTTTAGTTAGGTAATCTTTCTGTTTTACCAGTCAATTTGGAAATGAAACAGTGTTTTATATTCCTTTTTGGTTGTTTTTTCTTAATGCCAAGAGTCTTCCAAGGAAAAAACTTCTAGAGAAGAGTGACTATTATTTTTTACCCTATTCCTTTTTTGTTGTGTAATTTCATTAATATTTCATCCGAAGTTGCCTTTTTTGTATAGCAAAAGCCTCCTCCAAAAGATGCCATACAATATTTCTCCTGCCAGAAATTTCAGACAGATGATTTATTCTGTATCCTGTTTTTTAAGAATACCTGATTTCAGCATTTTTTTTTAACTAGGCAATGTTTGCCTTCTATTCACAAATTCAATTACCCCTCCTTGATATGGAATAGTCTTTTACATTATTTTATTTTGCCGTTTCAAGTTTTCTTCCTGCTGGTTTTTGCTTGGCTTGCTTATTTAAGTCTTCCTGCCATCTTTTGATGATGCGTCAGCAGGTCATATCATGGTGGGGGGAGGCGGGGGGGTGGGGAAGAGTGAAGAAGTAAAAAGTAGCTTCAGTTCCCACTTTGAAGCAAGTTAAGGTGCAGACTTCTTGTTTTCCTGCCCAGACTAAAGCCTTCTAGTAGGAGCTCAAACATAAGGAGGTCATTCCTCACTGGAACAGCTGAAACATCATGATTCTTGTATGGCATCAGCTGCAAAGAGAGCTAAAAAGAGGCAGCTGAACAGAGTTTGTGAGTAAATACTAGGTGACAGGCAGATGCTGATACACTCAGCTAGGTTATAATTTTCATATCCCAACATAAGACTGTGAACATGCCTATGTACAGATAGGTCCCAGAAGTTATTAATTCCGCCAAGATCTACATTTGAATAAAAGATTCCACTTAAGACACTGAAAGTCTGATAAGCCACAAATTACTATTATCCTAAAATAATATGAAATTACCAGTGTGAACAAGCACATTTTTCATATGGGTCTCTTTCATACTGTGTAAAAATAACACAACACTGATTTCACATTTGCAGTAGGCCTAAGCATTCCAGCCCCCAGGCAATTCACACTGTTTGCAGTTATAGTTAGACCTGCTCTTAAAAACCCAAAGAGTACTTTTGCTCTTCATCACCACCTCTGAGTCAAGCTACCCTACCTCTCAAACACTCTGCTAGCAAAAGATCAACTTTCAACAAATCCTTCACTATAACTGTCATTTCTGCTGCACACATATCACCACATCACAGGCTGGATTTCTGTCTTGTTTCTCATTTCCCAGGCTGGCCTCTTTCTATTCTCAGGTCTCACCTTGTTTGGTTACAAGGACCTAGGAGTGAAGGTTAGACCAGACTTCCTGCTGAAAAGTTCAGCTGACCTAGTTAGAAGTACTAACTCACCTGGTTTTCTTGTCAACAACGGTTGCTCAGAGACAGCCGTCTCTTCTCCCAGAGAAATTGTTCCACTCTGAACAAAACCTGTGACATCACATATTCATGTGAATTCCTCTGAGACACCACCTGCTGCCCACTCTTTGACATGCTGGTAGAAATAAGGAATTGGGCTTTTAAAAACTGTTTGAAGAACAGAAAGAAAAGCACTGTCATTCTGTATCTTGCTAGGACACACAGATTGTCACTGTCCCAAGCATATGTCTCCCTCTACTACTGCTTTGAGACAGTTTAACAAAAGGTGAGTTTCTTCTTTCCAAAGGATGACAGTAGGGAAAAAAAAAAAAACAAAAAAACAAAAAACACAAGAAACTGATCATGAAACGAAACAATGTGATGATAAAAGATCATCACAAAGAACATAGAAGCAATTTAGCAGAGCTGTTCCTAGGTAGATAAGAAGAATGGAAAGTTGCAGTTCATGCATTTGTGTAGTTAAATCCAGAGTTTAGATCACAGCTCAAATTCTAAGAAAAGGAAGAACTGTATGAGTTTTGGAATCCTATGAAAAACAGGCCTTACGTCGAGGTGCCTTGAGGCAAAACCTTTTTAAGAGTCTTCATTCAAACTGTCTCTGCAAAACTGTAGATCTCAGGTACTTAATTTTCTGTTACTTCCTATTGCTGTAAGTTTTTCTCTGGCCCAAACAGGTAATTTTGGAAGAAGGTTGTACAGAGAAACCAGAGAAACATTAAAATCCAGGACATTCAGATAGTCAAAGAAATTGCTTTGTGGAGATGGTCACATCTATAGCCTGGCATTTCTCACTTCAGTTTTCTGAAGTTTTCGGTTTTTTCTCTTCTCCCTTCATCTTATTTAATTTCATTTATTCAACATACCCTCTAACCTTGTTAGCACTAGAAAGGTATCTGCTACTCCTCAGATGCTGATATTTCTAGTATTATGCTTCTTTTGCTCATTGTTGGGTCTGCTTAGTCTAGTTCATACAAGCTTATCAGACCTGTTGTTATTACAGCACAATAAAATCAGTGAAGACCCAAAAAGCAGGAAGATTTATATGCTACTACCCAACTGACTGTGGGCACAGCAAGTAGCAACTAAATTATACTTTGTGACTTTTAATAAAAATTTATAAGAGTTATTGGGAATCAGATCTCCAAAACAGTGTTGCCAGGTGGCTCGAGCCTTTTTCATTTTCATCTCTTTTTTATTTAATATATACACAGCTGAAGCAAGGGATGCATAGTAATGAATTGGATCAAAGTACAGTGACTCCTCACACAGAAAAAGTAACTATCTTAAAGAAAATATTACAGTCCCACAAAGTTCCCTACCATATTGTTAGCATTTCCCTTCCCTGGGATTTGACACAGAAGAGATTTTTAACTGAGCATTTAATAAAAAGACTCTGTAAACCATTCACAGAATGCAGAAATTTCATTCTTTGAATAGCTGACACAGTCAATTAAAAAAATCTTGGTGATCAGCAAGATAAAGTAGTATGATAGTCTGTAATTGTTCAGGTTATGGTAATCTGACCACTAGCATTCTGGTGAGGGTTATCCTAAATTTCTGAAGGAATTTTCCATACTTCAGAGATAACTTGCCAGACACAGTGGTTTTAGTGTACCATTGTACATATCTGCTGTTCAGGCTACTGTATCTCTGTTACACATTCTTTGCCAAGAATACTCAGAATCACTAGCAAGATACTAGGAAATGAAAATGGACCATGAAGCTCTGAAAAGTTTCCAAACATATTCTATTGCATTTATAATATGATAATATGATTTTGTTGGGGTTTGAAAGTTTTCCTTTTCGGTTCTTCTCCCTTGTGGAATTTTTTCCCTGGGTGTGTTGCAGAGAATGATGGCTGGGTACTTACGAGAACAAAAGGGGAAGGCCAAGCAGGCTGCCCCTCTGGCACCTGGGGGTGGGAACTCAGCTCGGAGGGCCGGTGGGCACTCAGCG
>VXAC01001333.1:45605-115105 GCA_013399225.1 Rhipidura dahli
ATATATATATATATATATATATAAAGTAAAGGATTGTTATTCCTATTCCTCACATCTTTGCCTGAAAGCTCCTTTATTTCAAAGTTATAATAATTTGGAGGGAAGGGGGATTGCATTTTCTCTATTTCAGGGGAGGTTCCAGCCTTCCTTGACTGACACCTGTCTTTCAAACCAAGACAGATTTATAGTACTTTTACTTTGGTTTTGATTACTCCTTGTCTAAAGACAAATTAGCACAGAAAAATAATGGCACGCATTTAGTCAGTTAATACATTCTGAGTTATTGCATTAGATGTCGCTATCATTTAGAGGAACCATACAATTTTGGTCTAGGTGGACTTAGCAATGAATGGCTTAAGAGAGACTAAGTACCTTCTAGCTCATTATATACAGACATAGGTCCATTTTCCTGATGGTTGTTAAAGGTGACAAATAAAATGACTGATGACAGTTGCACTCCATTCCCCACAGAACAAGAGTCAAATTCGGAATACATGCAAGGAAAGAATGTTGCCGAAGTGTGCTACCGAGTTTGACAGGCTGAAACAATCTCAGTAGGATAGTAAGGACAGACTGAAACAAAACAGGCCTCATAAAGGCGTCCACAGTGCTTAGGGATTATACTGTTCAAGTGACAAAAGTAATGGAAAACTAACATATGGCTTCCCTGCAGCAAAAAAAAAATTCCATGCCTGCCTCCCCCACGCCCTGGTTCCTAAGACGATAACTGTGTAAAGACCTCGTTAGAGCATGAATTCCCATACTCAGGATAAAGATGGGGTAATTGAGGTGCTCTGTAGCAAGGGACTGTATGTTGTGTATTGAATTTGCAAGGTCTCAGGACTGAGTCTTGTCCAGCTTTATCTATTTAACCTGTTCTTGACCTGCCTGTAATCTCTTTTTACTTTATAAGCACTAACAGCAATTTTTCCTAAATGATCAGGTTCTCGGGCTAATTTTTTACCTGTGTTGTCTTCTATTGTACAATCATAGTTTTATACAGGTAGAAATAAGGAATTATTACATCTAGAATGAGACCTTTATGGATTACATGATAATACAGAAAAATACAGACCTGATGCAACAGCAGAGGCTTGAGAAGTGAAGAAATGTGATGGAGCAGACAGGAGTACAAGCATGAGAAAATAAAAGACAGGACACAGGTCTGAAAACTGAAAACCCTGCAGCTATAAACTCACCAGTCACTAAAAGAAAAGTGGACCTGAAAAGAAAGTGGACCTGAAAAGTGTAAAAAGCACAAAATCTGAATACAGAGCTGCAGAACAATGAAAAATGACAGCTGATGAAGAAAAAGCAGAGGCATCAAAGTGTGTTAGCAAGCATATGCTAAGAGTCTCACACAGATCCTTGAGCCACAAAGATGAAAGCATCAACATGAATATGTTATTCCCAGCAAAGGCTGAGGAATCCTTGTAGCACCCTCACCAACACCAGAATGAAACCACTGATTTATGTCCCAGAAACATCAGGGAGCTTAGGAGCTTTTGAATTTTAACTCTTTTTTATTATTATTATTAAACTTTTCTGCATACATGTATTGTTTCTCTTTCTGTAATAATTTCATTTGGACCAGTAATGGTTCTTGGATTGAAATATTAAGATTTCAATTATGTTAGCAATAAATTCCTGGGTTTATGTGAAGTGTGTCTCATTTCTGCCCACAGGCAAATTTTGGACAACAACAGTGGCTGGCATTTCTACCTACACAGTAGTTTTGAAAAAAATAAATTGAACAAATGCTAAGGAAAGGTCATCTTTTGCAGAGTAGTTGTATATAACTTAATCATTCAGTAATATTTAATAAAAAAGGGGAAGCAATTGTTCAAATGTTTTGCTTACTCTCCCAAATACTACTGTAACATTGTTGTGTGTAAATGGGACTGTATCTCTAAGTTTGAGACCACTGTATTCTGTTCTCCCTTATGGTAGACTGGTTTATTTTCAAACAGGTTAAGAAAACCATTATATAAAAATCCTTGGAGGCCAAAATGTTAGTCAGTATGTCAGAAAACCTACTACTCTTGCTCCTAAGATGAGCTATATTTTGTCTAAAAAGAATTATGCACCCTTTGTACTTATTTCTTCTAAAGTCAACACTATTCATTACCCAAAAATAATCTTCACTACCCATGATGTTTACCAATCTAAAATATCAGTGACTGTCATCATACTTCTCAGTCTTTATTTTGCCAAGCTGGAAAGATTTTCTAACTTTCCCACTGAGACAAATCTTATTTTTACGTAACACCATTAATGCTTCTTTTCATTGCAGCCAGACTCCATCTCCCCTGAACATGAATAGGAGGTGAGAGTCTTACTACCAATCCTTACTGTTAATCCTTAAGTGTTTGCCTTGTCCTTTGTACTATTAGATTTACTGTTTAATTACATCCCCCTATAGTTCCTTTTGTTCACAGTGCTGTCCAGCTTCTTTTCCTCCTGCTCTCCACACTTTCTTGAGGATCTGTCAGCATATTTCAAATGTATATTGAACAGCACATTTTAAAAGTGTACTTTTCGTGCTTTATGAAATCACTAAATCACTTACAAAATTTTTAAATATTATCTGTCCCAACCCCAAGCCCAGAGGAACCTGACTTGAAAGCTCCTCTTATTTTAATAATTTCCCAGTAAGTATACTTCTGGCTTATTCTGTTCCATACATAACTTCCACATTTTATCTCCGTCCCCATCTTAATCTACCTACTGCTTTCCCATGTGTCACAATGTCAAATGCTTTGTGGAAATCTATACATATTAATCATTTTCAGTTTCTTTTGACTGGCCAATCGTCATTCCAGTCAAAGAAAAGTGTCAGGTCACCTGGCACTATAAAAATATTCAAGTATGAACTTTTATGATAGCCTGCTTTCCAGCTTCTTATATTAATCCAAAAGAATTAACTTTCTGCTTCCTGAGCTGAAGATCTTTCATCTCACTGACCTCAAAGCAAACAATTTCAAGTACAATGTTTGACTTGTCTTCCTATATTATTATAGGTTGAATAGAAAATTATCACTAGCTTTATGTTAATATCTGTAACTGAAGATCTACACCACTCTGCCAAATCCATAATCTGTACAATTCTATACACAGTTCTTCAATATCAGGAGGCTTTAATCAACACCAAAAAAGCAAAAACATATTAATTAAGCAGTTATTGAATGGGCATTTTTGCAACAACAAACTGCAGAAGAGTCTGTCTGTAGACAAAATTGCCATTTCAGCAGTACAGCATCCTTTTCACCTAACCTTTTATCATTGTACCTATATCAGAACAATACACTTTGAAAACTTCAGGTGAAGAAAGTGAATATTTTCCCAAGTATTTAGGTGACATTCCAAGCACTCATGAGTTTCCTGCCTAACTGAATTGCTTCCTCTGTTTACATGTAACTGACTTGTCCGTCACCTTCAAAATCTGAAAGGTACTAAATGCCTGTATATGCCTGTAAAATAAAGCAGACCAAACCACTCATCTTCTAAACTGTTAAAAGGCAGTCCTAGCATTAACCAGAAATCTTCAAAATTATTCCTGGCCTGGATACAGTTCAGACACTATCACAGGATGGAGACCATTATAAAATCTGCAGTTTTCTGGTGGTTGATAGCCTCCTGTTTCTAAGGCTAGAAAAGTTTAAAAGTAGCAGCGCAGGCTACTCCATGTCAGTTAGTTGGTTTCAGTGCTCAGAAACATTTCTGGGCATGCTTAACTTATTTGTGTAAGTGTATATATGCACAGCCTGGGCATTTAGCTACTGAGGAAATCCTACACTTCAAATTAAAAAACAGACATCAACAGATCCCTTTAATAAATACAGAACAAGAAAGCAGTTTCTAATTTCTTGTTTCTCCCTTTCCTCATTCTGGAAACATATAGGGATTAAAAGACTGCACAAGGAAGAATTATTTTGTGCCATATAAAGTTATAGCCCCAAACACTCTCTTCATCTATAGGTATTTGATCCAGGAAACTTTTCCACAGACAGACAAACTCACATTATGTAAATATGTTTCTTTTCACACCTTCAGTTAGAATCATGAAGTCATAGAATCAGTAAGGCTGGAAAACATCTTCAGGATCACCAAGTCCAACCTCAACAACTAAATGTACACCAGAGACCTGACACTTAGACATCTTAATGGCCCTGGCCATTTTTTTTTTCTGGAGTCAGCTCCCACATTACAGGCCCCAGAGCCCACGTCATCTCAGCCCTGGGTGGCAGTCATAGAGGAGCACCAGCTCCCAGCTCCACCAAACAACCCATGGGTCCTGACCCTGACCTGTGGACTGACTTCCCAGCCTGACCTTGTGTCTGCCTTGTCACCACAAACCCAGCAGGAAGTCCCAACTGTTGCTTAAGTTTGTCTGTGAGTTCTGGTCTGCCCTGCTTGCCTCATCCAGATCTTTGGCTGCCACACTATAACACTCAGCTTCCCACCCCCTAGGGAGCAGACAGCCCCTGCTGCTCCCTGACAGTGTGTATCAGTAATAAATTTCTTGTTAAAGAACAGATTTTTTTTTTTTCAGTATTTCTTCTGAAGTTCTTTGACATACATATTAAGCCTACTCACTGCACAAGGTTAAGGTGGCTACATCAATCACATCAATAAGCCAGGCCAAAATGCAAATTTGCAGCCTAGAAAATGTTGCTACTGGAGTTCCTACTAGGTTAGTTTAGGAAAGAGTCTTATTTAATATTTCTACTTATGGCCTTGGCTGGAGGAGTAGATATGTACTAAAGAGGTTGACCAGTGGCAGAGATTATCCTGGGAGAAAAAAAAAGATAACCTGGAAAACTGAAATAGTACGAGCTGAATGAGATCTAACACAACCAAATACAAGCATAGGAAAACAGCAGCTTCCCATACGACCTTCTACTATAAACACAGATAATAACACCAGCTGAATATGAAAAAGGAGAGAACTTAATGGACTGGTCCAGTGTCTGGTGGCTGCATGGCAACTTTTTGAAGTCTCTTTAGAAGAAAAATGTGAACAAAAGTAGCCTGGCTCGGTTGTGACCAGAGTGCATTAGATGAATTCCTACAATTCATTCTCCATCTGAATCAAAACATGAGACTGTTTTCACTACAGAACTGATGGTCTTAGGCTACATCCAGTTTGAGATGGGGTTTTGCCACAAGAAAAACATTTAGCTCACCGCCCCACACTAATGGCATGAGAGCACTAACCAAAACCACAGGTGAAGCACATTCTCTATTAATAGTCATTGCTGTGGCTGGTTTGAGAAGTGGTAAGTTAGTCACTTTTCTATCCTGTCCCATGCTCATTAAATATAAGCTTAAGAAAGGAAGTTTCAAGGCCAAGATGAATTTTGTGTTTTCTGGTCTGGCCTTTTCTTCTCCCTCCTTTCCTTTAGACCATCAATAAAACATTAGTTGTGAATGGCTGACTTGTTCCATTTCCAGCAGGTACACTACAGACTCACTACAAGGCTTTTCATTTCGAAAATGTTTTTGACACAACATTGCTATGTTACCATCTGCCTGAGTGACAAATCCCAGATAAATGGCTTTATTGGGACACTCTCTGTCCCTTAACATGCAATCTATGCTACACTTCCAGGGGCAGTTTTAAATAACTTCAGAACAAAACCAAACACTACAGCTTGCACTGTGTGGAATACATTGAAAGGTTATACCAGAATACACAGTATGAGAAGGCCAATGCAGAGAGAGGAAAGAGAGAAACAGATATGGTATTTATTATTTATTAAGAAGGAGAAAAAACCCAAGCAGCCTACAACTCAAGCCATGCTGTTTTTTTCATCTCGTGATGGATTGTCATAACGAGCTACAAGGAAGTTAACAGGAGAAGTGAGTCCTTTCCCTTAGAGGCAGGCTAGGAGTCTGAATGTTTTCTCTACTTCATAGCAAATGCTGAAAGAGCAAAGGCCCTTTACTGCCATCGCCTGGCATAAATGAAACCTGAAAAACTTACTCTGCAAGCATTACAGTCAAAACTCATTAAGTTATGGGCTGTCATGCAGATAGAATGACAGTATAGGCTGAGATTCTCATGAGAGCAGTCAGAGAAGCAGTGAAACTAGAAAACAATGTCTCTTAAGAGAAATAGATATACCTTCATTCAACATCAGCACAATGAAACCAAGCATGATCAGTGCAAAACACAGATAGCATTCCACACCCCAGCAGGCCAGGGCTTCCAGACCTGGTGTGCTCACAGAAGGACCTGTAAAATTAATCCTGAAGTACCAAGTTGATAAGAAAACAAAGTATGACTCCAGAAGATTTAGGAGAAAAATGTCAGAATGGAAAGCAGAATGATCAGGTGTATCAGACACAAAGGCAGTGGTACTGTAAAATCCCCATTTGTTGATGATGGTAAAATTTAGTTAAATGCTATTGGCTTTCTTTGTGTTCCACACTGACAGTAAAATACATGCAGATGGTGTTTGGAGAGATGACACAAAATAGTGTTCTAATATACAAATATATGTAATTTATCAGCTGTTCAGTAGATCCCATATAGAAATATATTTTACAGTCTAGTGTGACAGCTGAAACCAACAATAGAATGAAAGAAACCACAATCACTAAGTGTCCCTCATCTTCCATTGCATAATCATTCAGGATTAGGCTGAGCTGCTAAATACTGAAGGTACACTTAAAAACTAGTAAGAGCTTCCCTATTTTAATAGGCTCCTCAAAGCATTTTGGTTCAAAAATAAAGATTAATCCAACTTTGTATCACTTCTCAGAGATCTCTGTGTACATTTTTTTAACTCAATGCACTGATTTAGTTCTAAAAAATACCCAGATGATATGTGGACCAGCTCTCTGCCATTTGCTGTTCATATATATCATTAAGATGTTTTTAAGACTCTCAAAATAATATGGGGGGGAAACATCCACAATTCTTTCAGTTAAGTTTGTGCTGTCAGGAGAGAAATATTTCCATAGCTTGATGGTCAATATATTGTCTTTCCTCATTCAATAAGGTAAAGAAAAATGACACAAAAAATGTTGATGAGGCATTTCAAAGTCTGAAAAGCTGCAAGTTCAAAGAGTAGAAATACACTCTTCTGAAGTAATACATTTCTCCATTTGTTTAAGTGTGTATTAGCATGGGAGGAAAGATGCATAGTAACTATCACTTTCATATTTCTTGAATACCTGGCAAAAACTGTCAGCTGAGGCTTTGATTTGGACAAGCAGCAAACAGTTATCCAAATCCAAGTTTTTGGATGCAATACTAGTTAAAAACCTAGACATAAATTCCTTGGAATAGATATGTATGGCTCTTTCATGCAAGAGATACCTATTGTTAATATTTGTGTCTCTTTTAAAATATAGTCAAAAAAAGAAGTGAAAACCAAAAAATGAAAATCAAATCAAAATGTACACAGGCTCAATTCAAGAGCCTGATTAATCAAATCCTTGTGCCCACTTTTTGAAAATTTTTCTTGGCTGTAACACCTATTCCAGATCAAAAGTAACAGGCTTCACACACAGAAAACCTAGCATATTAAAGATATTACATGAGGGAAATGACAATATAAAGCATAAAAGTTGAAAAACAGCTCTGTGGAGCTTGAGTGCAAATGATTCATGCTCTACACAAAGAGGCCAGCTTATAGCAGCATCCCTGAAATGACTCTCTTGTGAGGAGGTGTGCTACACTGCAAACTCCCTGCTTGCACACCCAAAAATTTCCAACTGCACTTTTGAACATTTACTGCAAAAAAGCCATTTAATTTTTTTTTCCCATGACCAACTATCAAATACAGCAATTTGTCCCAAAAGAGAATCTGCAATGAAGACAAACTTTGAAAATAAAGTAAGATGCTAACACTAACTATGAAAACCAGCAAAAGCAAAATCCTCAGCATAACAACTTACTTTAGTTTTGTGCGCATCTCCTTAGCTTATAAAAGAATCAAAGCATCTAAGGGAAGGATTTCAAAATGTGCTAAAAACTGTAGAAGCCCATATCCCACTGGAAGTTAGAGATTTAAGGAAGATTATTATGATATTTATATAGCATTTTGTTGAAAATCCTGTTGGACCAACAGGATTAAATGTCCACTCCTGGCTTTGTCACATACACATAGAAGCAAAGAACCATGGAACAATGCAGGTTGGAAGACACCTGTGGAAAACATCTCTCACAAGCCTCTGTTCAAAGCAGAGCCACTTCTGAAGTTAGAGCAGGTTGCTCAGGGATTTATCCAGCCAAGAATTGCAAGGCTCCAAGGGTGAGTATTCTGCAGGCTCTGCAGGTAACTTCTTTCACCTCTGGCAGGTCATTCAAACAATCTGACTACCATCTGTAAACTGGAATAAGGACACAACCTTACTTCAAGCAGTTTTACAGGAAAAATTCAGTACCTACAACACATACATACACACATAATGTGTCTAATTCTCATGCCTTTGAATATCTCTCTACTAATATTTCAGAATTTGGAAATATAATTTGAAAAGGTCATGGATATCAAACACTTCTGTAAGACAATTCTGATTTAGTGATCCATTTTGGAATACTTTTGAATAGCAATATATTTAAAATTATAGGTGAAACTGGAATCACCTGCTTTATGAAGCTCTACAATATATTCTCTTTTTTTTCAGGAAGGTAATAAAAGCTTCTTGAAAGGAACTGTCCATTATCTTGTTTTTACACAGCAGATTGCAGAACAAGCCCTTCCATTTTCCTGCCTTATTTCCATTCTAGTTCAGGCCTCTTAGAGCTGCTATAAAAAAAAATTGTAATAGTAACTTTTAATAACCCATTCAGACTTTATAGGCAATTGTTTTTGCCATAGAGTGACCCTCCCTCAACTCAGGCAGAGCTGCAGACTGCAACCAACAACTTCAGTCTAAAACATTTCCTTATACATTTTCTGTAGATGAAGTTAATAGTCCTGAGTCATTGCCTCAGGCCATCAACCCTCTCAATCAGTCATTAATCCCCTGAAATGGCCCAGAGCCTCAACTGTTACTACTTAAACAGACTAAATTAGGTTTGAACAAACAGAGCAAGTGAAGGTCAGTGTCAGGAAACAGAATTCAGTGAAAATTAAAGAAATTTTTGAGATATATAATAGGCCTGGATCAGTTCAAGAGATACAAGGACCTGACCACAAGGTCTTCTCTGGTTACTGATGACAAGACCAGAAGAAGAGGGAGTTTAACTACAATGACATTTAGGTCAGATGTTTAATGCTATGAGGTCTCACTTCCGGCACAGGGTCAGGCCATAAAAGATTCCTGCAAAGTCAGAACACTGAAAACAAAATATAGTTGCATCATATTTATAGTTATCTTGGGGTAGAAGATGCATTTCAAACACACTCTGTCACAGAATTCTACAGTATTGGAATACTTCTTTCTAGACTTTCCAAAGAGAAAAAGTATTTGGGAGCTACCTTTTTGACCGATTTTGTTTGGCCCTCCCCTTCCACCACACATACACAAAGGAAAGCATATTGCTCTTCAATGTCACAAACTATATATATGAATCCTTGTAAAATTTGTTTTCCTTTCCCATCTTTATTCTCCAGCCCCATTGATTAGTCATTACTATTGCTACTAAGCAGTTATAATCAATATTCTCAACCAAGAAAGAAGAGCATTACTTGCCAGCTGTCTTCAGTTCATTTTCTCATGTGGGGTAGTCAGCTGACCATACCTGGCCCGTAGAGAACTCCTGCAAAGGCGAATCCCCCACTTCTACAAAACCAGCTGTGGTTGCATCACTAACACCATCTTCCCTCCCAGCTCCTGGGGAATTCATCCACGAGTGGACACTGCAGCATCATATGGGCTAGCGAGGCTTAATGAACCACAATCAGCTTAAACACAGTACAAATATTTAACAAGAGGAAAGCAAAAGTGGAGCACAACATTCATAAGCCTAAGCTAAATAAGACTTCCCTAGTTATGGATTGTATTATATACCTGTGCAGCTCTTACAGAGAGTAACAGAATAGAACTGCAGCAACTCAGAAGCTGTAAACATTGATAATAAACTGGTATTGTAGAAGTAAAAAATACAACATCTTTAGAAAATGTCAATGTCATCATTTTACAGACCATTAAGTAACCAGTGAAACACACAAGTTAGATAATGCCAAATAAGCGGGTGAGCAGGATTTAATGATGCCTCAGGTTGGTCACTTCAGTCCATACAGAGAAACTAACAGGACAAAGAGAACTGATTTTCACCCACATTAAGTATTTCCATTGTGTTTTGGAAATGCTGTGCAAGTAAACTTCCTTGCTTCTGCATGGTCTCTGCTAGAGCTCCTCAGTGTTACAACTGTACCTATAAGTTGGTGTCTTGCATAAGTACATCTACTTGTGTCTTGCACAAGTACATCACTACAATGTAAGCAAGGATTAGGCTGAAATATTTGTCATTTTCTTCTAATCAGTACATGATTTTTATTAGTGATTCCTGCTTTCACAGCTTTCTAATGCAGTGTAACAGCACAGGAACTGCGTGGGCATTGGTCACACGTGATCTATATTGCAAAAAACCAGTTCTTGCCATCTTTTGCGAGCATCACAGACTGTGCCTGCCATGGAATTTGGCAGATAGGATACTTCTGTCCTCATTTCCACTTTTGTCTCAGATAAATAATTGCAACAAATGGAGATCCTTATGTACTTAACCCATTCTGCCTCTATATCCCAACATTTTTACTTCTTACTCAGCTATTTTGTTCTCATGAAGGTCATACACTTTGTTTAAAATCTATCAGTGTCTATTGGGTCTCTTACTAAGCTGGTATTATGCACCAACTAATGCCACAGAAAAATATATTAAAAACTACCCATATAGTAGCATATAGCACAATATATACCCATATATAGCACAATATTTTAATCCCCTTTGACTCCTTCCTTATCTGGACAATATGCTTATGACCAAAATTTGCAGCAGTTTAGAATTCTGAATTTCTAAGAATTCTAAGAATTTTTTCTTAGCCTGTTGCAAATAAATAAAGTTTTGTCAAGGTAATAACTTTTACTCTGCTACTACTGCTCACTAAATCAGGTCAGATCAAGCTAAAAATATCTATGTTCCCAAAGAAAAATGTATGGCATAGTGGGTAAAAGTAAGCCAAACACAGATGACCAGCTGTTCACTGTACCAGGGAAACAGGGATTAGCTGTTAAGTGCCATGTACAGCCCAACTGGCCTCTGTCCCTCAGCAGTCTCTGGATCAGCATTAGAAAGTTATAGTCAGAGCTAACTACTCTTTTGGGAAGCAGCATCCCACAGCAGCAAGAGCTGCTACCCCAGCCCCTCCTGGCAGCATCAGGAAAACATCTGCCTGGGTTCCTTATAGAAGCCTTATGGAAAGCTTCATCTGGAAGGCTGCTCCCTCCCTCAGCAGTCACCCAGGAGACACAAGGGCTGCTGCTGGCAGACACAAGCATTCTCCTGTGGTTATGCAAGTGCAGGTATAGTGGTTTTTTATGAAGGGGACTGGAGAGGAATAGGCCCACCTGAGAGCAAGACAAGGGAACCATTCCTCAATCTTTGAAGATCCTCTGAGCACTGCCAGCTCACCTTCCCTACCAAGCATCCCACCTCACCAGCAATCTCTGGCCATCCACCATGACCCACTGGCCAGTTTTTGCATCACTTCTGAGCTTCACACACTCATGTTCTTCCAGCAGACCCTCAGCACCCCTACAAGTCTCTTCCTAGTCCTCCATGACAGCCTCCCAAAGCTTCCTCTGTTCCTCACCCCAGTCTCTTTAAGTGGAACATAATGGTTGCATTTCAAAAAACAGCAGAAAAAAAATATGGAAAAAATCCATAAAGAATTTGACAAGAAAAAAACTGCTATGTTCTTGGCCTGCTTTTGCAATTATTTTCCAAGCACTTATTATTGGTCATTCTCAGAGTCAGGAAACTGTCTTAGATACACAATTGGTCTGACATGCTTTTACAGTCATGGTCAAAAACAAATGGTTGTTTATAAAAATTTTTAAAGCCACTCATCTTTCTTAAGTAATTATTTTCTCTGTCATTTTTCTTGGTGTTGTCAGAATTACTAATCCCGTAAATTTGACTCCCAAAGTAGTTGTCATGGAAATTGAGGGGATCTTGCATATTACTTACTGACTTATTACAGATGTACATGTTGCATATGTAAACCAAAATTGAAAGAATTCTATGAAACTGAACATTTAAATTAATCCCTGATGAGGTGATATGTACAGTTTTGTAAGTGCTTACTCAAAACTAACGGTTTTGAGCTTTCTCTTTTGTTTAGGTCCAGACAAAAAGAGTATCTGTTGATTTAATAAACTTGTGATAGAAGATCTCAGATCTCTTGATTATGTTCTCTTGCAACACTTTCTACCTGTTAGAAAGTCTCCCTTACTTTATAGTTCTTCTGTTCCAGATGCAGAAAATTCCTCAGACTGCCAATCTCCAAATTAAAACACTGCAAGGGCAGCCATTGTATCTATTTGCCTATTGGGATTTACACCTCATCACTCAATACAGGCTGCATGTAGATCATGTATATGTCATGTTTTTCAATTTTGAAATCCTTGAAACAAAATTCACTGGTATATCATCAAATTAACTTCATATCAGGGTTCTGCTTTATGATAACATTGTTAAGATTAAGGTTTTCAGAAATATTTCTTTGAGAACTGTAAATGAGAGCAGTGAAAAAAAAACCCCACAGGATTTTAAATTTTCAATTAGACATGTGAGCTGCTCTCACTTCCAAATTTTAGGATACTAATATCCAGAATTCTGGCTTAGCCTATCAGGCAAGGTTTCAAGTAATGTACCTCTTCATAGAAAGGATACACATGCAGCAGATGTTGGAATTTATTGCTGTTTCTTCATCTGCACACACCATTCGAAATGCTTATTGAAAGTACTTTGGATCCTTGAATATTTCTCCTCACCCTACTCAGACAATGCAGAAGTGTAAGAAAAATACAGAAACAGTCAGCACAGTGGGTTTGGGTCTGCTTACATGTTGGTCGATGACGTAATTCTGGAATTTTTCCCCAAAAATCTCATGGAAGCACTATCCTATCCCCAAGGAAAATGTCATTTCCTCTCACACATTTTTCATGTCCTTATCTTTCAATTATACTTGCACAACTAAAGAAATAGTAATTGGAAATATCCCAGATTTGGAAAGGGAAAAAGCCCCACAAACCTATGTGCCAGCTCCCTAGGAGTAATTTTCTTCTTCTTTATCTTGTCTTCTTTTCAGTACTGGAAACAGTGGAAAAGTATAGCCTAGAGCTGTAGCCAAGGTCTCAAGCATGGGAGCATAATTAAAAGCCCCCAGTGTCATTTCCCATTAAGATATGTAAAGAAACATTTGTTTCAGTTGCCTATACTTTTCTCTTTTCCTATACCAGGAAGAAGTGGGCTGTTAACAGAGTAAGTGAGTAGCTTTTTCCTCCATTCCAACACTTGGTGTTCATAATTAAATAGTTGTGGGAGGACAGAGACAATACTTGTCACATGTTGCACTTCAACCTTTAAGGACTCAGCAGCTTCCATTTACCGTTTTTGAACGCATAAGCATTGCCAGAAAAACTCCAATGAACTCCTGCACATTAACTAGCAAAATGTGTGTAATTATCTAATAACCAGGCTGATGGATCATTTTGGGTAATTTTCTTCTAAAGCATTGCCCAGATCATCACAAAGTGCACATTATTATAAAACCAGTTTAATTCCATATACAGTACCTATCACTCTAAAAATTCAGGCAGATGGTTACAGCATTATTAACAGAGATTAACAGCATTAACTGCATTTTAAGCAATCTGCTGTGCTGCACACAGTACAGCACGTGTTTCTACATAGCTGCATAGCTACACTGGTTTGGAAGCTCCTGCTCTGCAAGTACCTGCTATTCAGGTGTTTATTTTTCCAGAGCTCTGTTCCAAAGCCCATAAAGCTGTATCCTTCCTGCAGCTAATCAAATTTAATGCATATTCATTAGAACTAGATTAGCATGTGTTGCAAATAATTCTTAAAAAGAAATAAAGAGAAGAAAGTAAAACTGTAGGATGACTATGTTAAACATGTTACTCTCCTAACTAGTGTACCTGGTAAAATTTAAAAGGATATTCTTTTACCAAGAAAGCGCTGTTTCATGAAAAAATATTTAGGCATATTTATGTATTATATTTTCCTAAGATATGAAAACATACAAAATTTCCTTGAATTGTAACATAATTAAGTGTTGCTTCTAAATGAGCAGCTTGTCAGTACCTGCACAACCAAGAGTGTCTTAATGAAGATCAAATCATAATGTCTCTGGGCCTTTTCCCCTCAAACTATATGAATCACCCCATTGTAGAAGAAGCCAAATAACAATAATTATGAGATTTAAAAGAAAATTCAGAGTCTCTCAATTCTTTTGCTTTTCTAAATCCTATTTAACTGTTTCAAGATGCTTCTACATAGAATAATTGTCAAAAGGACCTAGACTCAGTGGTAATATTATTCATCACAAATATGAAGATATGATTTCAGAACTGTATTTGTAAGTCAGATGCTGTGTATTACATCATGTAAGGAGCTCTCATAGTGAGTTTGTCAGCAGCACAGACCCTGATAATAACTACGCCATCAGTAAATAAGGAAGATGAGAAGGACAGACTTCCATTAAAGAAATTTAATTTTACTATGGTGTCATGCTCTTTCTACACTTCTGAAATGATGCTGATGGGCGCTGGCTTTGCACTGCATTTCTGGGACAATTCATAGCAGCTGAAGATTTTTGGAATGATAGGGGAGATCTGCATGAAGCTTACAGTACAGCAGGTGATCACTCCTGTGCCAGAAAGCACGAGCCTTCTGCACTGTCAACTGCTAATTGGGATGCTAAGAATGGTGCCTGTCCTCAGCTGGAAAAGGCTGAGCAACTTTTTTCAAATGGAACTGGCTTCGTCTGCTTAAAAGCAGTTTCAGGGTTCACAGTCTTGATCTGTCCCCTGAGAGTAGGAAGTTCCTGGCTACAAGTGATCTGCACAAGGCACACAGACCATTGCTAAATTTCCAGTAATGGGGATATGTTACCACAACAGTCCTCAGAAAAGGTCCCAGTGAAGCTACGTGGACACAGGTGTCAACAACATCTTTCCCTCTTTAATTATTCATGGTGGTACATTTGTCTTAACATAGAAGAATGAGTGAGTCAAGTAAGGTGATTATAAAATTTTGCTATTGTATCTTCAGAGAGTTGTAAGACAAGCAGCCAGGCAAGCTGAAAAAGGCATGCTAATTGAGACACAACAAAAGAGTTAATTAAGAAGATTTCATGATGAAGGGCAGAACTAACAGCTGAACAGAAGAATTCTATTATCCTCTTTTCCCATTGTCTAATCATTGCTGGGGGAACAAAAATGAAAATCCTTTACAAGACTAAAAATGCAACTCGTGTTTTACAGATTGACCAAGAAATAGCAAGATTCACCAAGTTGTTTTTTCTTTGCACACACTTCCAGGTTAAGTGAGTGGAGGATCAGCAGAAAGTGCTTTGGCAACACAAGCAGGGAGGGTGGGGAGAATTTAATAGGTAATACCAGCCTTGGGATACAAAAGTGCATTTAGACTGTCATCCTCCTGAAGAGGTAAACACTGCAGCAAATAAAGAACAATTAAAAATAAATAAAGCAAACAAATACGTCTGCAAAATATATTCTGAAATGTGATTGTGTGCTTCATACCTATTTTCATCACAAAAATGGTTTTATCTTACATGAATAGGATGAAATAAAACCATTCCTTCATGGTTAAACCATGTCTAATAACATAATTTATCCTCAGTGATCTAATTAATAGACTATGCAGTATTTCTCAAACAACATAAGAGAAGTTGTATTGCTGTTGCAGCACTCCACATCCAGATTAGACCCACGGGATACAAGGGTCTGTGCTGTAATCCTTCCTCTGCAGTCTTTGCTGTCAGCTCCTCACCATCTGTAATCCTGGTGGTCATCTGACTAACAAATTCAAGTCCTACTTTTGACTAAACAAAGCTGCCTCACCTTAACTCAGACTGCTTTTCACTTTTGAGTTGTATAGGCACCAGCAAGAGATGCCCAAATGTACCAACCCAAAAGCGAAAAAATGTTCAGCTAACAGGAAAGCAGAGGAGAGCAAGAGAAGCTCACAGCAACACCAGCCAATGCTACATTACTGTTCAGGACACTTACTTCACTAACAACTAGAAGCATTATCAAGCAAAACTATTCCTCCCACCAAGGCAAGGTAAGAACTGTGCCAGGCAGACAAAAGTCGCTTCAGTGGCCTCAGGCAAGCTGGTGCAAATTATACCTCTGGCTATAGATCACCTTCAGTGGTGTTTGTTTAAGCTTATTTTTTTAATTATAAAATTCCAATACAATAAAGACACCCAACCAACTTAATTTCTTGAAAAACCTGTGAATCACTATTGAAAGACAAAAGATTTCTCAGATACTTTTTCTTTCATGATCTGGCTTCAGATGTACTACGTAACAGGACTGCTACCTCTACCTCCTGCCTGTAGCCTTCATTACCAGAAAACAGAAGTGATTCTCTGATGAGCCATTTAGAAATGTGAGTGTCCTGAGAACAAATACCTACTCAGAAGCAAAAATCAAGAGAACAGGTCTTAGCCTAAACAAAAAAATCAGCACAAGAGTCAGCAATTTTTACACCTGAGAGGAAAATTAATGGATCCTCTGACAGAAGGACTTAAGCAAACCTGAGTCTCAATCAGCAGCTTGTTTCTCAGAATTCCTAATGTCTTCAGGGTTTTTTTTCCTGAAGAAAGAGGAGCCATAAGAAGCCATTGGCCTATTACAAGCCATAGGAAGATCAAATCCATTAGTTTGTAAAGACCAACAGTAAATTGTTAATTAAGATCAACATAATTTTTGTAATGTTTTACCCATGGGATTATCAATGTCCATGATGTCCTCAAATCCTTTTTTGCCAAAATTAACAATTTACAGGATTCACCAGGCAGTATCTAAAAATATTCAAAAATATCATTATACAAAATGATGTCTTAAGTGCTGTTCAGTAATGCAAAACTTAATGCATTTTTTCTGATGTGCTGTCCTATATCTACAAGATAGGCCTTTGTCAGTTACCATTTAAGTATGGAGCAAATTTTAATTGTCCTTGCCACAGTTATTGCTCAGAATCTTCTTCCCAAATGCTTTTGAAAACCATAATACCTTTTCTACAGAATCAGACTCATAGAATATTTTACCTTTGAGAAGGCCTTTAAGGTCATCAAGTCAAACTGGCAACTCCACTAAACCATTTGCCTAAGCACCACACCTACATGTATTTATGACCAAGCCATGAGCAGTCAGTTTCTCCAGGAGAATGCTGTGGGAAATGTGTCAATGTCTTTTACTAAGGTCCAGGCAGACAACATCCACAGCCTTTCCCTCATCCACTAAGTGAGTCATCCTGTCCCAGTAGGCGACCAAGCAGGACCTGCCTTTCATACACATGCTGGCTGGGCTGGATCGCCTGTTTGCTGTGTACGTGTTGCAAGATGTCACTCACGATGATCTGCTCCATGACCTTCCCCAGCACCAAGGACAGGCCTGCTCTTCTCTGGTTACTAGTGCCTTTGCTGCCTCATGGATCTCCACTGAGACAGCAAACTAAAAGACCTCGCTAGTACACTGTCCCCCAAACTTTGGAATGCTGCCCACACGAATCCCTCTACTGAGCCTTATTTTATTATTTTCCTCCTTCAAATCTATTTTAAAGCTCTTCCAATGAGTTCTGCTAATTCCCAAACTAATGAGACAGTGGTCTCCTGTCACCTGCAGGCTTGGTGTTGCATAAGCTGACCCTTAATAAAAACCCCCAAAATTCTGCCTGTGACAACAGGCTAAGAGCCAGATATTGACCTGCTGTCTCTTCCTGTTTTCTCCATCCTTCACTGCACCTGGAAGGACAGAGGAGGATGCTACTTGTTCTCCTGATCCCTTAACCAGTTGTCCCAAGGCCCTGAAGTCTCTCTTGAATGCCCTCAGACTTGTTCTTTTTATTATGGATAATAATCTGATGGCTATAGCAGGGCAGGAAGCTCTCTCTTCATATCTTTAGCCTGGGCCCAAGGGAGCCAGCAGACTTCTCTGTCTGAGTACAGGGCCTTCTGTTCCCTTCAGAAGGGAGTCTCTTTTGACCATGACTGATCTATTGTGGAAGCAGTTTTGAAGCAGGACATCAGGCAGGTTTGACACCTCCAAGCTAAATGAACCATTGTTCTTGTCAACCATCATTATTGTTCAGTTCTGCTTGTAGATCCTCCCTTATGCCAGGGCACCTGAGAAAGTGGCTAAGGCATTCACCCCAATCGTAGTATTATTTAGTCAAAGTCCTCACAGAGCTCAAAATTTCATTCTTTGTTCTCACGTTAGAGGAACAGCCTGATGAATATTAGCTTGGTTTCTGTTCTTTAAAATGTAACAATACTTGTATCAACTGAATATTTCTGCTTTTGCATGGTAGTGTGTCACCAGATTCATTCAGCCAATAATACTCCTGTGTCCACGGTTGCTACCCACACCTCCTGCCTTAGCCACCAGCAGAAAGCTGCAGAGGCTCACAGTCTTCTCACAGCTTGTGTCATCATCAACTGGAATTACTAATCCCACTGTATGCTGAAAAGCAGAAGTATTTTTGAAGGATGTGAAGTCATTTCCTTGTGTCCTGCCTGGATTTTGTGCTTTGCCAAGAAAAGTTAACCCATGACTCATATGCTAGGGCCAGAGAAACATGGAAATATCTGTAATGAAAATTTTGGTCAGTTGAGGTTCAGAGATAAACAGAGCTATCATGAGTGTAAACATAAGGCTGTATTCAAATGATAGGCTCTTCTGTGAAATCTTCAGTCAATGATGAGGAAAATGTCAGATCATGGATATTGAATCAAAAACATAAACTATAATATACAAGGCTGAAATGTTTACGTGAGTCATCTGTACATTTGGAAGAAGTACACAATAGAAAAGAGGAAAATAAAGCAGACTAGAGAAAAAGAGATTCACTGACTACAGTTTTAATGACTCATTTTGTAGAGTTTGGACTGAATGTTACCTCTAATTATCATTTTATTAGAGACAGGACAACATCAAGAAAATGCAGACACTGAGTAGGTTTCTTACTGATAGATAAACAAAAGGATTGTGTAATTTTTTTAAACCCTTAAAAGACACTAAGTGTAAAGGAATTAACTATAAAATACAGATTAAATGTACCTGGAAAATAGGTTTCCCAGCATCAAGCAGCAATGGCTATTCTTTGTAAAGAGATGTTCAACAGAGGGCCTAAATACTGCAGGAACACATAACTTGTTTTGACAAAAATGTAATGGCTTGGAAAGAACAAGAAGGAAGTATAATCCAAGCTGTGCAAGTTTCTACAAGATCAAAATTCTGTACAGCAGTGTACATCCTTAGGCTTAAATACAAGATTCTACATACAGAGGA
Source organism: Rhipidura dahli (assembly GCA_013399225.1). Lineage (NCBI taxonomy): Eukaryota > Metazoa > Chordata > Aves > Passeriformes > Rhipiduridae > Rhipidura > Rhipidura dahli. The sequence goes on from VXAC01001333.1 coordinate 65,130, forward strand.
GAATGAAAATTGTGTTTGGGTGTACATAAATTCTGCAGTCTGGAGGCCTGTGCCTTTGCAAATATGCAAAAATTAATGTGATCTTTCAATACAGATATCAAACTGATCATAAGTGAAGCCTCCAATTGCCACTGAACAATAAAATAAAGGGTACTCATACTTTCTTCTCCATGGAGATATTGGAAATCAAGCTCATACTGTTTTCAGCCTAATGTAGTGTTTCCTGCCTCCCACTTTTTAAGTTATTTATACTCACAGAAGAATATACTGCATACAAAATAAAGATACATGTATCAGTTCTTAATGCTCTTTCTGAACAGCATTTAAGTAACTTTATAAAAGGTAATGTTATACCCACGTATGGAGGGAAGATGGAGACACAGATGGGGCATTTAACTTTCCTATGGAGCCTCAGTCCATTAGTAGCATATCTAAAAACACAAACCGGGCATCCCAAAGTCCCCCTGGGGCCTTTTTCTCTTTCTCACTACACTGAAAATTATGGCCAAGCTATAGAAATTTTAACTTCAAACTATCACAGAAAAGACCCATGTTCTCAACACTGTGGAGTGGTTTAACATGAGTCTTTCTTTTCATGGCCAACTTAGAAAAGTTACACTTATGTTACTGGCTATGTCTTTAAGCTTTCCTTCTTAGGCATAGCAGACATAAATAATTATTTTTTTCAGATGGAAGTGCATATGCTAGTGCCAACCCTACACTCCAGTCACTAGGGCAACAAGGAGAACACACTCACAAAATGCATGAGGCAGATAAAATCAGCTTCTGTTTATGCATGAGTTGTGATGATCAGCATTGGCAAAGAATTTACAAACAGATGACTGGCAGTAGGGTATTAAACAGACTGCATTAATTTTACTCTTTCTCCTGCTGTATGCACAACGTTTCACTTACATCCTTTTGACTTCACTTCCTAGCAGAAAATTGTTCCAGCTTAAGGATGGAAGTTATTATCATTCCTTCCTTCAGATTCAGGCATCCAAATAAATGAAACTTCAACAGTGCTTAGCATCAAGCAGCTTCCAGTCTCCAAGGCTAATAGAACTGCTAGGATTAAAAGCAGTATGAACAGGCTTAACTATCTGGAATAATGTAGGCAAAATATCACGTCATTTTTATATGAAGCAATTAGATAGTGAAAAAATAATATCAAGTCTTACATTGTACTAATCAAGGCTAAGTTATAACATCATATCAAATCTTTATTAAACTAATCTTTGGAAAACAGTTCTCAGAAGTTCATTCACTCTATCAATAACACTTTAGTCACAGCAGTTGCAGTTCTGCTGTAAACAATTTGCTAATTGTATTTCTCAGTCTTTATGGTGAGAGACGTGCTAATGGATTTAAGCATGTCATTACAACAGAAGAGTCCCTCGAAAGAAACAAAAGCTCACAAACAAGCCACTCTCTCCAGCTAAACCATAGTCACCCCACATACACACCCACAGCCACTTTGCTTCTTTCTGGGAGCTTGCATGGGGGATGAGCAATATCCATTATCAGTACAAACATGCAGCAGAGAAATGTTCCATCATCTGCAAGATCAAGTGCTTGCATAATGGAAACTGTGCTTTGGCAGCATACAGGAAATCGTACATTCATTATGATTTCTGCAAGTGTCCCTGTAAATCAGTGGTCTATAATCACTAATTGATTATATATGCTGATTTTGGCATAACTCCCAACACATGACAAGACTTAACCACTGAGTGTGGGCTTCGGTGGATCGATGCCACGTTTATCGCACAGGGTCCCTCACGGACACGCTCTGCCAGCACTGACGCGAGCACCCAATCTCACCTTCACAGGCAGTCGCGAACAGCCACTCACATGCAGTCTATGCACAAACCAAAGAGGCAAGAGGGGTTCTCTGCAGGTTTTATCCCAAAACCTCCCAAAGGCAGGCAGAGCATCCAAAACCGGTAGTCCGAGGGCTAGGGGGCAGAGGCAAGGCTGAGTGACACAAGAGGGGCCAGTGGGGCAAGGGGTGGCAGGGGAGAGAGGGCCAGTGACCAACAGGATATTGACAAAGGAAGGACTTTCTAGCGCAGTGTTGTAGAGAAGACCACTTTTCGGGTAACTCAGTGGGTGTAAAGTGGACTTAGCCACCACAACATTTAACAACATTTAAATCAAGATTAATGTAGAAAGTTACAGCAAGATCTTCCAAACATAGCTGGGCCTAACAAACTGCCTAAATTCACAGAAATTATTTTTTATTTGAATACATTTCATTTACAAAGTAATATGCTATCTATGGGAGCACAGTGAGAACTTCATTGTATATATAAAGTAATTCTTAAATGTTCTTCATAAAAAACATCAAATCCTCCAAGTGCTTGCAGTAAATTATATATGTACAATTATCTGATTTATTTTTGAAACTGTTACTGGGTAAGTTACATGTACAATTGTAGTGGGTTAACCTCGACATGACAGACAGTTGCTTGGTCAAATCGCGTTTCTCTCAATGTTACCTATAAAACCCCGTGGAAGGTGGGAGCTGTGGGGAGTTTTTCCGGTCCAGGGGTGGTGGCCAGGAGCCCCAAGCCCACTGGGGCCTTGCCGGGCTGCGCTGGGCCGGGCCGGGCCAGGTGGCCCTGTTCTTGCTTCCCCCCCCTCCCAAGCCACAGCACGGATCCTGGGGCTCTGGGAGGGGTGGCTCTCAGCTCTCTCTGACATGGTCTCACTGGGACCGGTTCTATTCCACACGGGACCAGCAGGAGACTGGCAGAGGAGCCTGCAGCCTGCAGCTGCCCAGCACACACTCCATGTTGAACTGAAGAAGACAGTCCTGTAACTAGCGGCGGAACGGGACAGTAACACATCTCACCATGGTGATTCCAGAGTCAGAGAGCGAAAGAGAAAACCTTGTCACATGAGACGGAGCCAAGATGGCCACGGGAGGAAAAAGGGCGGTGCCACGTCCTCGCGTGCAGCTTAAAAGACTCCTTTCCTTGCTGTGATATGAATATTGTAATATCACAGACTGTTTGTCTCTTTAATCCATTTAAAGTGCATGGGGGAATGGACAATTTGATGTGTGGCTTGTAAAGGTTGTGAAGAAATGCCCATGCCAGTCTATCAGAATAGCAGTAGAGGCTTTTAAAACCTGNCAGTTATGCAAACTAAACCCGCTACAACAATTTATATGCCATAAAATTATTAAAGCTAATAAAAAATACTCCTAATCAGAACAAAAAGTTCATCCTTTCATAAAACCATATTAAATCTAAACTGTAATACCATTGTACCAAGAATGTTATGAACCACTGCTGCCATCTGCACAAATTAATATTGAAGAAATTTGGTATCTGCTTCCCTTTCATTTTGCAGTCATATTTTAGGCAGCAGTTTTAGGAACCTTACTGCTGGGGCAATTATGCAGTTTATTGAACTTTCCTATAATGTTTTCCTTTCTGTGTGTCTTTTCTCAAAGGAATGCCTTTTTCTTCTGCTATTGCTCTCTAGCAAAAGTTAATTTTGCAAATGTAATTTAATAAAGCAAGGCATTTTTGAACACTATGAAAAACATGTAGGAGACTATTATAAATAGTATTCAGAACAATTCTACTTAAGCATATGAAAAAACTCCTTGGAAGGAGCACGACTCATTTCCACTTACCCATATTTCCACTACCTCACCATGTAACTTCCTGAATACATCATAGATATATTCTGTATATTCTACTATATTTGTCTCAGGTATAAATTAATTCTCTCTACAAAAAAAAAAAAAAATCCTAATTCTCCTGCCCAACCACCCTATGAACAGCTTAACCTTCACTGAAAAAATCCACTAGAGAAATAGCTCATATAGTGCTGGACTATAGCCAGTTTTTCTATGTCAGCAGAAATCTGTCTCTAGCATACAAATATTTCTTTGTTATGGTGAATATATTTAAAGCTATTTTTTTCTTTAAAATGTTAATTTCTATTTTCTTTTGAGTTTTTAAGAGAAATTATTAGAGGGAAATTGCTAAGAGAAGAACTCATGGGAAAAAAAGTTAAAAGAAAGCATTTGCATACATTTTAAGGGTGAAAGCAGCAAACACATTGCTGGATGGATCCTTGTAAGGGCTCTTTATGCCTCAAAGTACAATTCTGTTTACTAAACTTTTCTTTAAATTGCTTAACTATTTCCTTCATTTGGGAAAGAAAAAATAATCCTAGTTTTCTGTGGACAGCATATGATAAAACATGAAACATAATCATTGAGCGTAAGATGAGATACAACCTGTAAGCAACTGATTGTGGAAAGACCTTGCCTTTAATTTACTCAGTTGAATGTCTGTTCTTTCCACTAATTTTGTGCTCAGTTTTACTGTAATCTTGGAAAATATAAAAGATGAGATATAAACAAGCAAAACAGGATTAGATATAAGCTGTTTTACCACAAAATAAAAAAATAAAAAGGCAACTTCCAAATAAAGGAATAATAAATTAGACAAAGCAAAGTGGTTTTATTGTATACTCAACCTTTGAGGCGATATAAGTGCTATGCATTTGTTTGACAAATATGTGTTTTATTTAAAGTCATAAAAACAATAAAAAGTGACATTTCCCTTCATCTGTATTGTGTGGTTTAGCATCCTATCCATGACTAATTGTTTTAAACTAACCCCTGTAAACAAAACAACTTTTCTGTACAGGATAAAAATCAGTTCAGTTTATAAGTGAAATAATTCTTAAAGGCAATTGCTATTTGCCATGGTAATAGCAAAGAGTCAAGAAATATATATTTTACTTGCTTGGAATAGACAACCTGCTTCCCAGAAAAGTGCACAGTCAGAAAATGAAATGTCTGTAGGAAGACAATACCAAGGCCAGCTTCTTATTCTACCAGCATTTACTCATTGCCACTGAAGTTTCATACTGACACTATTAATTAAGCTTAGCTGCCTCCTTTTCTCTTTTTGTTTTTTTAGGCAAATATTTGGGAAATTTTATTACAGTGAAAAATTCCTGGCCATACCCAGCTCCCAGGTAGAGACAAGCAATCTTATCACAGCCCAGCTTCAGAAGGGACAAAAATGCATCATTTTGCTCTTGAGCCATTACATCTAGTTTAAATGGGTATCCCCCCAGTATGGATAATCAGGGGACCAGTATGTCCAGGGGTGGTGGAGAGCACACGTGCTCCAGAGAATAAATATTCCCTATGAAGTTGCTGGTGCAATGCCTAACTCCTTCCAACTAAATTATCCCTGTAGCACATCACCTGAGATTCAAAGAAGACCTGAACGTACTCGTTGGCTTTGTCTCTGTATTCACATGGCAAGTTGGGAAGAAGAAAAAAAAGAAAGAGGAAAAAGAGAAGATTGACTGGACCTCTGCTTTCAGCATCTCTCTTGGGGGCACCACAACTGTGAATGGTGACAGTGATGGTGTTGGCTCTACCCTTCATCTAAGGAGACTTGCAGTCACCTCATGGATTGAGGTGGCATGAAAGGATGTCATGAGGGCTTTATGCTTTGTTTTGTGGAAAAACCCTGCCAGTTTTTGTGGGAAACAGTAAGTACTTTGAGAAATTAAAGGAAGGTATACTGTATCTTCTGTACCTTTAATCTATTCACTGATATTTTAAAATGAAGGCACCTCTGGTAGTAGTGAAGTTGGTAATGTGGAGAATTAGAGTTTTGCCACAGGTGTCAGTGTTTAGTCTTGGCTGACCAGTAAGCAGTTATTTTGAAAACTACTGTGTTAGCTGTTGCCAAAGTGGACTACTAAGCAACGACTGCTTCACTGAAACTTAGTAGTATTTTACAGTCTAAAACTCTAAGCTAGAGCAATTCCTGAAAGTGAAAAAAACTCAGAACAAGCTTATTACAATTTCCCAGTATCCAAATCAGTAACACTCAGGACTGAGAAGCAATCTGTACATGCAAATTTTTTGCAGTTTCTTCCACTGATGAACAACCAGAAACTGCAATTCTAAATTATATTGACACAACAGTGAAACCACAATTTTACACTCACTAAGTCATTGTGCTTCTGCTGTTTTTATAAAGCTACACCCACTACTACCTCACATGAGACCTCACTGTCTCATTCAAACCCTTTCCTCTTCTTCAATAGTCTGTATCATCTCATGTGGTCAGCCTTCTGTCATGGCTATATCCCAAATGTGAACTGGCAATTGCCCTCCCAAGGCACAGAGTACCAGCACTGCAGCCCTCACAGTATCTCAAATTGCCTCCTGTGTACACATATTGAGCTCAGAGCTCTTCTCAGAAAGAAGGCAGAACTTGGCCTTTGCAGCCCTATGTGGAATTGATAGGTAGATAAGTGCCCAAGTAGTTTTAGTAATATAAATAAAGACTTGGGAGTTGCAAAAGTTAAAATTTGAGTCATCGGTCCTACAGTGATTCATTGCATTAAGGTATTTGCCATCAAATACTGCATTTAATCAAGGTGAGTACACATGCTACACAAGCTCCCACAGATATTTTTCAAATGCCCAAGGCTGTTACTACTACACTAGAGCTAGAGATTACCTTTCCACCACTTCTTCTTCACTTCTGTACTGTGCTCATGCATTCTGCACTCTGGTGAGAGCTAGAAATTATACCAGCTCCAGTTATATTCAGATTTTCTTTCGACCACAGGAACCACATGCTCAGCAGCAAGAAGTTCCATGTTTTCTGCTTGGAGCTGCAGTAATACTGTACAAATATTTCAATTATTTGATTAGACCCCACAGCAATACCTGAAGATTATTATACCAATAATATGAGTTTTGTTTTTAATTTATATGTAACTGATCTACTGGAAGCTAATTTTCAGGGAAAACAAGTAGAATAATGACATATTAAATAATATTACTCTTCATTTTAAATAAATAATTTTAGATGGTTCTCTAATAAAAATTGATTATGTTTCATTATTTTTACTCAAGGTTTCCATTAAAATAATATGTAAATGGTCAGTTGCAATGTCTAAGCCTAAGCATATCAGTGAGCAGGACAGGGGAAGTTTGAGGAAGAACCTTTAGCACAGGTGAGAAATTCCATTGGTTGTAGGGACCTGAAGAAGAGAAACCAACCCCTTTGTGCTTCAACAGAAAATAATTAAGGCTGTCCAAAAAAGAACAGGTAACAAAGTGAGGGAGGAGAAAATTAAGTACGAATAGAAACAGGTTTCTTTAACTGTTAAGGTCTCCTTCACTGTTCTTTAGTCTAAAAATACCCAAGTGTTTCTTATCTTTCACATAAGTAACTATTGCTGATCTCTTACGCAGTATTTCCAAGTACTCTATTTTTTTTCAAACATGAGATTGCCAAAACCCCTTGGACCACAATTTCTTTGACTTTCCTCTAAAAGACAGGATAAGCTTCTGCCCTAGAAATTACTCACATCTCTGACCTACTGAGCCTTGAAGAAAATGCGAAGGTGCGGCTCACTTTGGTACACAAACACTGGATCCATTTGCTGAGCATTACATGGACAAATATGTTATTCATTTCCTTGTTGGTAAGCCCTGCCTCTCACCTTTGGGGAGAGATGGTGGGAAAGGACAGCCAAAGGGCATTCAAAGGGAAAAGGATGTTGAAACCTCTCTCCCATTTTTTTCTAGGCTCTCTCACAGATTTTCTCTGAAAATTTCATTAAGAACAGAATCTAGTCCAGTAATCAGTTAAGTGCTTTTGTCACATTACATTCCAACATATGTTGGTCCATAGACCAACAGGTTTTGACTACTTATTTACACTCTATGCTTCCTGAAGATTTTTACACAAGCAGACTAAAACATAATCCCATTAGCTTAATATGTTTTCTGTTGTACTGAAGATGAACTGCATTATATTTTAATCACAGCAAGAAAATAGACATAAAATTAGGAGTCTATAAAAAAGATAGGCCTAAAATATTCTTATATTCTTATCACAGCTTTAAAATATGTATCATCAGGAGACTGAATCCTACTCTAGGTACCACCTCCAGCACCTCTAACCAGCCAGACTAGATTCTTTATGAATCATTTTTCTTACCTGTACAGTGAAACTGTATTCCCCGGCCACACTCAAAGAGCACTTGAGATGTAGAGATTAAAGTATGTACAATTACAACAAAGTAAAATACCTACCACAGCCCTAATGAAAAAAAGAGAAAGTAAAGGCATGTCATTTTGAAGCCCATGTTTCACATTTCTCTGTGAAGCTCTTTCAACTGTTTCTAAGGATGCGCCAGGAGCATTTACACAGAACATGGGCTGACATGCAAAACCTTACACTCAGATCAATACTGCTGTGTTTATACAAGCCCAGAGACAGCTTTAAATGATTAGAAGGGCTGCTAAGGTATTAAAGCTACAAAGAAAAGTTGGGTTTTTTTATTCTTTCCAAAGTCTTCCTAAATTGTAAGAAAAAAACCCATGCAGATTTTAGTAAGTGCTTCAATGCCTGTGATGGATACATTAAGAAAACTAAGAAAATTTGGAGTAATTTAATTCAGATTTTGAGCTACTATCACTGTACAACTCTTGGGAAAATATTACTCCTCTAAAATAGACTCAAACAGGATAACAGTAGCCAATGCCTTCCATTCAAGTTACAGTAGAGGATATGCAGACTGATTCTGCACCTCTATTTTTATGTTCCTCTATTTTATATTCCTTTTCTCTTTTTTTTTATTTGTGAGAAAATTTCATATTTTATCAATGGTTTGTTACAATAATAGTTATCATGAACAGAAAATATGTTATTATCTATGAAAAATATGAGTTTACTGTCAATTGGATAGTTAGGATTCTGTATAAGTCCTTGAACAGAGCAATGGTACAGGATTTTTGATCAGCTCTTTGCAGGTTTTTTTGCAATTTGTAACTTTCATGAAAAGATCCTCATTTACAGAGTTCTGCTAAGGCTGCCTGATTACTCTGGGTGACATACAAGGGCCATAAAGCATCTTCCTGTGCATGCCAGCTACAAATAGTTATTAGAACCAGTGATGAGTGATTTCAGCACAAGGGAAAAATAAGTAACTATACCAGACCCAATCTGAAAAGTAAATCATTAACTCAAGCACTTTATGTAGGTGAGCATTTCACTCTGTGAATAGCTGAATTCTGATTCCTAAAATCAACACAGCAGAAGAGAGGGTATTGTGCTAATGACTCTGTTTACTTACATTATAATCACACTTATTCAATACATGATTAATGACTAAGCATACAGTAAATCTATAAAACCCAAGGACACAAGGTACGAAGAGGTGTTCTGCTTCACTGTTACTTTGGAGCCTGATGTACTTGGCTGATTGGATGGTTTCTCTCAAATCTCCAAAATAGAAGGTTCAATTATAACAATTTTGTTGACTGTTATTTTTAGTCTAGGGAAGCTACTATTTTACCTCAACAGAATCTGAAGACTCATATCAAAATGTATTGCGGAGATTATGTGAGTATAGTTCTCTGTTCTCTGAAATCTTTCAAAATTTTCATTTCTCTTGAGTTGTCATCATATATGTTGGGATCCATTTCCCTCCATTGGTAGAAATTAATCTTAGGTAAAGATAATTTATTTGTGATTTGGGTCTAATCCTGATGTTACTTATGATACTTATCAAATGTCTGAAATGCAGGTTAAAATATAAAGAAGTATCAGTTCCCATCTCATAATTTTAAACATTTCAAGAAAAAAGCCTCCTTGTGAGGTCCTGTAGGTGGGTTTTCTATGCTTGCACTGAGCTGCTACACAAGAAACTAAATTACATACTATCAACCAACTGTATTAAAGTTAAAAATGTGAATTTTTCAGAAGACACCTATTTCTGGCACTATTTGGGGGGGGGTATAATTTCACAAGACCATACGTAGCCACATAAAGTAACTAAATAGCTTTATCATTTATAAACATTTGGTTTTGTTCATAGCGTGAAAAATATTTTTAAGAAAAGAAATGCTATCTTACAAGAGCCATAACACAGGAAGAGTTATCAGTGATTGTTTGCCATCAAAAAGTTGTACAGTATATTAAATTGCTTCACTAATGCTTTTTAAGAAAAAAACCTTTATAGTGATATTTTAAATCTCCATTCTGGAAACTATTGAAGCTACTATTTCATGACAAAATATGAAATTGCTCTGTGTACCTGGCATACTTATAGTTATGTTCTCTAAGGATTTTCTTTTTATTATTATTAGCAGGAATAATGATTCATTCCTTTCAAAGGCTTTTTGTATGCACATCCTCAACAAACTTACAAATCTGTATAGAATTTTCTAAAGGATAAATCTTTCCCCCTTGTTTTAATAGCAAGTATAATTGACTAATTTGTTCAATCTTGCCAGGAAAATATTCCTTCTGAAAAAATTATACTGGATACATTTGCTTTTCTAAAGTAATTGCTATTGAATCAGAATTGGTAATACATTTGGTTTTCTGCAGTTTGGGATCTTGCATCCTATACTAGACAGTTAGGAACTTAAAAGATAATTTTGTCTTAGTTTCTTTTTTTTTTTTCCCTCTTTTAGTTGCAGCGATTCTGTAATCTATTCCTGATAATTTAAGGGAGACAGAAAAACTAACTCTAACTGAAAAAGGTAGTAGATCACTCACTTAGAGAAGTGGATTCAGTTTCTTCTTCGGATTTATTGCTGCCAGTTGTATTTAAACAATTGACATGGCATCTGCATATAATATGTTTCTGATATTAATGGTACTATGTTATAAGATAACTTACAGAATAAGTTCTTTTAAGTCATTACAATTGGCAATTATGATCTTTGCAATAATGATGCAGTATTTTGATAGCATTATAAAGAAAATCTGACAGATAAGACAATTGTGAGCTGTGGCAGATGTTTACAACAGGTATGTAGGCCTAATAGAATGTAACCATTGCACATTAGTCAGGCTAATGAACCACTTGAGCAGAGGGGACACTTAAGTTCCTAATTTTGACCCACTGAATTACATGAAAATACTCCAAAATAAATGGTGTTGCTACTATCTCTTTATTCCCTCTTCTTCTAAACATAAAAAGACACACTGATAAACCCTTTGTTTCTTCATAATCACAGAAACAAGAGAGCAGAGAAGCAAGTGTATACAATGGGGAGCATATCAGTCCCAGTAAAGACAGAAAAACCTGATTGCAGGCTTTCTCTGGGAAGTATTGGGATAGATTCTTGGGTTAGATACATTTTTACTATTTATTCCAATTTCCATGTGTTATGGAATGGAAAGGGAGAGAAATTAGGTATTTTTGTGAGACAGATCACTGGATCCTAGGAATAGACTTCCCTGCTGAGGCATCCAGACAGAATGGGGACATGTAAGGCAGAGATGCACATAAACATTCTCCCCTGGATGCCTGCTGGTATTTTAAGATAAAGTTGGTCATGGAGCAGTAGCAGTTTTCTCTGAAGAGACTCAACAACAAAATAGCAGAAAAATCTCAAGCAAGAAAACAGGGCTTACACAGGACTGAGTGCTGAGACTATCACATTAATTTCTTCTCTTCTTAAACACAATTTTAGATGGAGAAAAAGTTTTAAAAGCACACTTTAGACTTACAGATATTTTTTAAGGAATTCCAGAACACTGAATATACCATTACTTCAGAAGCATAAGAAAAATGAAAAAAAAAAAAAAAAAAGGAAGTTTTACTTTCAAAATATTGGTTCTTTAAATGGTCTCCTTTCTATTTTATGCTTCCCATATAAGTAATTACATACATTATCTGTGAGCAATCAGGTAGGATAGAGTCCCCCAAGATCAAGAATGAGATGTACAGTTTACAGCAGCGCCCTGCCAGATTCAGCAAAGCAAAGCATCATCATTACATACACAAAATGGCTCGCTATCATAAGTACCACAAATAAAACTACCAGAAATTAGACAAGATTGCATCTGTGACCTCTCTGAAATACATACACAGAGAGACTGGAGGCTTTGGAGAAAGAATTTTCTATGTTTAGAAGTATCCCTTCCACTACTATATCATATATTATTAAAATTAAATGTAACATATCCAATAAACTCACAGCAAATCAAAATACTCATGAAATTTTTATTTAATAAAGCTGCACACAAAGGATATCTTTGCAAAAGTATAGCTAGCTCACAGCATGGGATTAGCTAATAAAGAAAGCATTTTATTTCAGTAGGCATTCCCTAGGGGAAACATTCAGGCTAAGGAGTCTGACTTTGATTGTTTGTTATCAGCAGAATGACTTACTGAACAAACATTATTAGAAGATTGTTCATACTCCAGAATGCTTTTTCCATCACAAGACTGAATCGCCTGAAGTTTGCACATCATAATTTGATAAAGGCAGCCTCACCTTTTACTGATACTTTTGTTGAACTGCTTATGACTTTGTTCGGAAAAAGCTGTTACTTTCTTGCTCTTTCACAGAAGGAAGGTCATTTCCAAATATCATTTTTCAGAAATATTAGAAGTTTTTCAGTCCCTTTCCAATTTTTTTTGTTGTTTTGATTCATTCCACCAGCACCACATAAACCTGTTCTGTCTGCTCAGCTGATTTTGGAATCAGTTCCTTGCAGGAGACTTAAATGAACATGTGCAAACACAGAGAGATATGTATAAAATGCCCACCTGGGCCATCTCTATGGAGACAGATCTGTGTTTTTGAACATGAGGGTATCCTGAGATCAGAAAGAGGGATAAATATCTTAATGTTAGAAATCACTGAATCACCTCTGGAGATTTGCTTGCCTTATCTTTAACAGCTTGGACACTTTGTGAGAAAAAAATGCAGAATATTTTTGATTCTCTTCCTTCTAAACAACAGGTATCTCCTTCTCTAGGATGATGCAGAAGAAAGACAGTATGAAAACCATTTTTTCATGTTCACATACAGCAGTTTGTCTAAACTCACCCACAAAAAGGCCAAATTGCTCTTGGAAATTACTTTGATGCTTTTTGAAGGCATTTTCTTTGTAATGCAGAAAGCTCTGCCATGCTGAATCCTAAGCTTACAGTAAGAGCTCCAGCAAAATGATGAATATGTCATGAGGGATGCTAGAATCCAGACATCAAAATTAAATTGTGTAATTCTGCACATCCTTTCAGTGACTATACCAGACATTTTCCCTGGTTTCTTCAGAAAATTTGGCTCTATTTGTGCGTATTTTTTCAATCCACCTGTTCCTATCAGCAACTTTGAACTTTATAATGAATTTCATATTGGCAGAGGAATGCAATCTCTTCTGAGGTTTTGTGAAAACACTGCTCACTGTGGGTGAGGGAACCAGATTGTACTACCAGTTAAAAAAATACAGCAGTAGAAACTCAACAGTCATTTATTCCATTGGCCTAGCATTAGTCAAAGAATATGTCCATACTTTGGATTCAGTCATGGAACAAACCATGCTTTACTTAGCCAGTGGTTGTCTCGGAAAGGACCCGATGGCTTGTGAGCACAGGTGGAACAAGGGGAGGAAATTAATTGTAAGTAGAAAAACAGAGACAAAAGAATCAGGAAAAAAACCCACTGCATCTGCAGTGTTCACAGAACAAGTTGTATCACAAAATATTAAACATATATTGTTTTGTATTTCAAAATAATACACTCCCCTAAAACCCAAAAAATCCACAATCTTGCACTCAAATTGAGTAAATGAATCTGACATTGTCGGGCAAGCAGAACACCTATGTTTGCACTTTTGAGGATTTTCAAGTGCAGACAACGTGAAGGAAATGTTTAGTTTTCTGTATCCTGTCCACTGTACCTAATGAATATACGAATATAGCATATATATCATATATATTGTATATAAGGTACATATCATATATATCATATATATTATATATGGATATGCAAATCTAGGAAGAGACAAAAAATTCATGAGTTTTTACAAGGTTCATTATGAAGGTAGTGGCAACATGCACTATATAATTAACTAGGATATTTGAAGGATATCTGGGTACGAGAAGAGTTAAGAGACTATCTGTTTAACCATCATCTTACATAAAACAAAATTTTACTAACTTCATCAAAGTTACATACATTTACACCAATTGAGACCCTAGTCCTTATTTCTTCTGTGTACTTTTTAGGCTGGCATTTCCCCAAGGCAATACTTAGATATCCCCCTCCACCCCTTTATTTTTTTAATTCATTACTATATTTGGCACAAAGGAGATTAATAATGAACTGTCTGCACTAATTTTTATCTTCTTCCAGATGCTTAGAAATTCAGCTCTGCAGTTTCAATGTTTGCTGATAACATTTGGAAAGATGCAGCTACATTCAGATACTGACGAAACAGTGAACACCTTACTTACTTTGGGATCTGTCCTAGTTTATCACAAATCAAGCCCATTTAGGAAAGGAATATTTTAATTGTGATTGATTTATGACTGATAAATTGGCTTACTCTAGCTTTCATACAGACAGTTTAGAAGAAGAAAGAATAAAGAGACAGTAGTAACACCATTTATTTTGGAGTATTTTCATGTAATTCAGTGGGTCAAAATTAGGAACTTAAGTGTCCCCTCTGCTCAAGTAGCCTGACTAATGTGCAATGGTTACATTCTATTAGGCCTACATACCTGTTGTAAACATCTGCCACAGCTCACAATTGTCTTATCTGTCAGATTTTCTTTATAATGCTATCAAAATACTGCATCATTATTGCAAAGATCATAATTGCCAATTGTAATTAAAGTTAAGTTCACTTTGTAACATAGAACCATTTAGGTTGGAAAAACCTCTAAGATCATCGTTAGCCTAATAGTGCTAACTATACCTAATAGTATCATTAACCTAATAGTGACAGATCCACCATTAAACTATGAGCCCAAGTTCCACATTTCTGTGTAAATAACGTGTTTAAACATCTAAATATCCACAACATAATCAACTTCATTATCTGTGCATGTATCAAAGTCTGTTACTTCTAATGCTCAAATCTCTTAGGCTCCTTGTCCATTATACCTTTGCTAATTTCCTTTTTGGAAATGTGTAAATAAATGGTGCATGAAGTTTATAATGATTTTGTACTGACAATGTACACAACTCTTTCCACTCAAATAATTACATTATGTACACCAGTGATCACCAATACAAATTTCAGGATTTGTGCCTGATCCTAAGAAAAATTTAGAATTCTTCAAAGAGTGTGTTTGGAATTGGAGAACGTCCTACAAATTGACACCCAGAGCATAATGCAAGTTTCTTTATCATTCAATCCCACATTACTGAGACTAATGGGTGTTTGAAATTGCTTACTTCTTTTAAAAATTTTACTGGTGAAATTCCTGTTAATTTATTTATTTCAAAAAAATTATAGAATTATTAGATTGAATAGAGGGTTGGTAGGCCATCTACCCCAGTCTTTGCACATTAAGGAGGGGAACCAAAAGCTCCATGAAATCAATAGAAAGACTTCCATTGACACTGTCCATTAAATTATGATGAAGTTCTCATAATAACAATGCTAAGCAATCAAAAAACATCCCTGCTCTTATCAACTTACAAAAAGATTTCTGCTACTTTGTCACAATTTGTTTTACTTGTGTGGATGGATTGGAGAGCATTTTATTTAGAGAAACTATATTCAGAGAACATACACTCAAACTCATACACTTAATCACCAAGACAACCACGATGCAATTTTCACTTCTAAAACTTTGCCATGAAGAGCAATTTCTGCTCATCCCTGTAGTGAACCACCTTGAGACATACAGAAGAAAGGTCATAAGATCATACTGGTAATATTCCTATGCTTTACAGACCTTAGGGAAACAGATGTTGCATTAGTGAAACAGATGTTGCATTAGTAAAACAGAAACAGCCAACTCAAAACTGGTCATCCTGATGTCAGAGTCCAGTACTCTCTCACTAGGTTCTTTTAGATATCTCACCCATAGAGGCTGTAATGTATAATATCAACTTAAGTGATTTTACACATGCTTTTCTAGCAGAGTAATATAAAATGTACTAAAAATGTAACACAAATGTAATCTAAAATGCAGGATGAGATCTGCATTACTGCCTTTCATGACAGGCTCCTGCTGCAGTGCTGGACATCACAGGGAAGGAATACATGGGTTTAAGTCAGCTCAGCAAGTTTGCTTTTTTTCCAAATTATTTTGCTACCTTCTTAGTATTTATACTCTGTGTTGGGCTTAGACAGGTATTCACTCCCCTCATGCTTATCTGGCCAAGTCAGGAAGACATTCACACTCTTTTAGTGAAGTCAGATATAAATATTTATACAACCAGTTCATCCTCTCAAATGTTGATAGCTACACTCAGCCTGCTTTGTTTTGAGCTAAAATAAGCTTTCTCTGCAACAGCTGTGATCAGCCACGTCCTGCATTTTTCCCTGAACTCCATGGGCACAGTGCTCCTGCTCAGCTCCACTGAGCCGCATTCTGTAACTGGGGTTAATCACAGCTGACTGCAGTAGAAATGAATGAAGTGAGATAGCAGTACATGTAACTACACTTAGATGTTCAATCAATCCAAAAAATGCCTTGCTTCAAAACGGGGCAGTAGAAATTTTCTAGCCAAAAAGAACAGAAAGGAACAATATATTCACATGTGGTTGCCTGTTCCCTAATCAAAATTCAATCTGTTGTAATTTCATTCAGTTACCAAATGCCTCTACTGCTCTGCTCCCTCACTTTGTGCAGTGATGAACATTCCCACTAGCTAGATATTTCCTAGGCACGTTTAGGCATGGCAAGCCTGTATGATTTTGGAGAAAACGTGGTTTTATTCCTTGGGCCCTAGGTTCTGGAAGCAGAACCCCAACTTTCCTACTATGATGTTCTTTTGATATATTTCCTCAATTTCTTGATGTATCTCAAGAAAAACAACATTGTAACCACAGATACTTCAAAAGTATGACAAGATTGTAACAAATCTTTGCAAAACAAAATGTCTGCCCCAACGTTCAAGTTCATGTCTCAGTACAGGAGATTATTGTAAGTCTTGCTCAACAACTGAAAACTATACCATCTTTCCATCTCCCCAGACAACTACACCAAAGGGCATTAGAGGGGTCATTTGCACAGAAAAAATTGAATTTCTGCATTACTTTAGAAGCAAGGTTTTCCTTCTCACCTGTTGTCACCACAGGACACAAGTGCTGCTGTCCGAAATGCAGGCTCACTACCTGGTGCGCAAACACCAATTCACACACAGAGGTGAAGCATTTCTATTTTTTAATTCTAGTCTGCACAAGGCAATGTGGTAACCCACAAAAGGCCAGCTGCCTGATCTTTAAAATTTTACAGTGTTAATACATTTCAACAGCCAAAGACACTGGTTACAAATTACATAATTTTTTTGACAGTAGTCAAACCCCTACTTGCTAGCTATCACTCTTGCTTCTCATGGTAATTAGTCCATGAGTATGTCTACCTCCATTTGAGTCTGGGGTCTGTGTTGGGTAGGTAGTCAATGATTTGGTGGTCATGAACTCCCACAATTTACCTTTCCTCCAGTTACTGCTCAGTTCTGCTGACTTCACTCCTGGTGTCTCTTGTCCTGATACCCCACTCATCTTGGGATTATCTTCCCTTTTCCTTAAAACAAAAAGATTACCCAAACATGCAAGGTTAACAATGCAATTGCTTAATTGTAACTCTCAATTTCTGAAGCTAGTATCTATGGATCCCTATCCTACATATATATTAAGTGCCAAGTGAGGCCCAGGATATACAGACAATTCTCACACTGACAAAGGAAGATGGGATGGAGCATATCTTAAGGATGAGTATGCAATTTCTTTCAGGTACAACATATATCAATCAAAAAAAATTGGCCTAAGTGTCACTCTGTCCTCTGTGGCCAGCATTTATGTCCCTATTTCCAAAACAAATTTTTTCTCCACTTTTTCCCAAATGGTTTATGAGTAAAAACATACTTCATGCTCAGTTGCAAAAGTTGGACCTTGTATTTAAATTATGAACAAACTGCAGAAGGATGTCTGTCTATTGATAAGTACTTTTTGTGTACAGGCACGTTGGCCTATTAGTACTTTTTAAAGTAACTCCTTCAAAAATCTGAAATTTCTGACTATGCACTTTTTCTCACTTGGCCACAGACAATTTGTTCCTGCTTTTGCCTAGTGGGTCTAAAGTAATGATCAAATGTATCAAGAAATTGTGTCTTCCTTCTCATTTAAAATACACAACTCTTGTTTGGTGCTTTTTAATTCCTCTACTTAGATTTCAAGCCAAGCAAGTATGATTAGTGATCATGCACAAAACTTAAGTGTATGTCATTACTACTGAAGGCACAATGTACAAAAGACTTTCAAGTGTATGTAAAGCAAGCAAGCAAACAAACAAATTAATTACTATAATGCATGTAAGTCCCGATTCTAGGAAGTATTTGTAAAAATATCCCATTCATATTTATAAAATATATCCCACTTTTCTTTGAAATGTAAATATGAAGTTAATGGTGTAATTTTAATCAGATATTCTGACTGAGTCCAGGAATCATCATAAAAGAGAACCTTTACAGTTGGTACATCAAGTAAAGCTGATAAAATTCTCAGATGAACTGAAGAGGTTAACCAGGAGACAGAGCTAAGTGTCTGTCAACCTCAGTTGTATTCTTCTGTTTGTATTGGTCTGTGATTCTATTAAAATTAGTTCTGTGTCTTATTCACAGATTTCTTAATAAGAAAAAATACATGAAATAAAGTGTGAGTGACCTGACAGTAAGTTAATCAGTTACAAAGCAACTAGAAAATTACGTTGCCTTCTACATGGCACATCTCAAAACTCACACTCGGCAGTAACATCATCGCTTTAATAAATCACTAGGTTGGTACACAACCTACAGATCTCATTCATCATTTGCTCCCTAGTCCTTTCAAATTAAAAATACCATGAGGAATAAATATGGAAGACTGTCAGGGATTCCATGGATTAACTTTGAAATAAAAAATAATATCTTTTAAAAAGTTAGCAAAGGGATAGACATTAAAATGTGATTACATTTTAATGTAAATCCCTCACCATTTGTTTTCCTATTCAGGCCTAACTCATGCTAGGGGCAATTTCCTCCAATATTCCAGGGTTAACTGCAAGTTTAAGTTCTGTTTCATGAATTAAAAACTTTACAACCTGCTCCCCATGAAGCAAAGAAAATTTAAAGTTATGACTGTTGTTTTTCAACAGAATTACATATACCCTGTAAAAAATGTTAAACACATCAATTAAAGTCTGCTTTTTCCTTTTGTAGACACAAGGAACGATTCTTCCCGCTCCAAATTTTAACCCTATAATGGATGCCCAGATGCTAGGAGGAGCCCTACAAGGAATGAGTGAGTATCTTGACCAATTCTAACACCAATTTCCTCTTTCTCAGAAAGTCCCCATAAAACAACACAAGCAATAGGCAAAATAAAAACTCAAAAATTGTCACCACCTGTCTGCAGATTCTTCAAGGAATCACAATAAGACACACTGATGATGTCCAAATAAAACATTTGCATTTACAGGAACTAAGAATTGATCATGATTAATCTAAAAACCATGCCAACACTTACAGTAATGAACACTTCACTGAGAAAACAAGAAAAAGAAAACAGAATTCTGTGTTACATCACTAGAGTGAGGGCCAAGAAATGAAAATATTTTAGTTGTAACTTCAACAATTAATTGCTACCAAGGTCTGATAAGTCTCTTAATCAGTCATAAGTGATAAGAAAAATGGAGTAGAAAGTTTAAAGAATTCACTATCTTTGCAGTTTTTGCTTTCAGTGTTTGTTCCAAAAACCTTGTGTTCACAAAAGATTTTTTCTCTGTTCAAATATTTGTATTTTCCTGTTAATCTTGTTGGTATTGCAGAGGGTCAAAATACTGACTGATTTTTTTACTATCTTAAATGTTTTCCTCACTTTAGAAAAGTTTTCTGTATCAGAGCTTTTATACCCCTTGGGCTTTTCACAAGATTGTACAGCACCAAATCACTCATTCTGGTTTCAGTTTCTTTAATGAAAATGTGAGAACTCAGACTTAATGTGGAATGAACCATAATGAGTGTTATTAACCAAGGGGAATCTGAAGTATCTTTATGATTAAATTGGCTACAGATCAAAAGCTTTAAACCTCTTCCTACACTTCAAACAGTACTTTTAAGGTAATGTTGCTAACATGAAAATATAGAGATGATATTCTTCATTTAACACTCTAAGTACAAGCACATTAACCTTAATTTTAATCTTCCTTTCAAAGTACATGGAACAAAATTGTGATTTAAAGGACAATTGACAAAATAAACAGCTTCAGAGGAGGTAAAGTCACCATATCCTTTACAGGCACTGACACTCTGACTCTCAGTCCTGCACATGGCATTCATTCTTATGAGCATGTTCAGTCATATATGTTGTCCCACTGATACCAGTGGTACTACACAAGTGAATGAAGTTTTATATTTATGTTTTATAATATTTCCTAGATCTGGATCCTTCTCAGTTTTTACTATAGAGACTATGTAAGCTGTAAAGATTCCTAGTTATAACTATTTTCTGAAAAGTAAAAAGAAACTGTTAGGTACTATATCCCAAGCCCTAGGATGCAAAAGTAATTTTAAAATCCCAAAATAATATTCTGAATATGCTAATAATATTTTTTTTCATTAGCAATAATACTGATTCATTATAGGAGTTTACTAGGATGCTGTAGCTATCAAGCACACCCTCATAGGTAACCTTCAATAAAATGTCCTTGGAAATGCAGAAAAATACTATTTTTTAAAACTTCATTACTTACTTTATACAGTTCCTCTGAAATTATAACTTTGAGTTTTTCAACAAATGGTGTAACAGCAATTTTTCATCCCCATAAAAGAGATTCCTAATTCTCAAATGACAATTTAATCAATATCAACAGAACACACAAGTATGACTTCCAAGGCTCAGCCACAAATCCTGCTATACTGGGCCTAGTTCTGACTACATGAAAGCCCCTATTTCTTTTATTGATGCTTTCAAATCCATTCAGCTTCTGAGAGGTGATGATGCATCTGGTAATAACAGACTGCTTCAGTTTTTGATGGTATTACACCAGCAAGTGCAAGATACACAAGCACAGTAAATGTAACTGATGTTGGTAAATACTAGTGGGATATTAGTCTCTTGATCAATTTTTTCAAGAAATCAGTATAACGTTTTTAAACAAACAAAAAAAAAAACCAATCACAAATATAAGTAAATTACACCAGTTTGTTAATTGAGAGTCTGTGTCGTTTCCTTTTCAGGTTGTGAAAAAGATGTGTTGATTGATATCCTAACTCAGCGTTGCAACTCACAGCGGCTCATGATTGCTGAGGCGTACAGAGACATGTATGGCAGGGTACGACAGAAGCACTTTGTACTTTCACTCTTTCTTTCTCTCCTGCCTCCTGCGCAGCTGTCAGCCCTTCTCTCAGGTCAGTCACTGGAACCACAAGCCTGTCAGACAGCTGGCTGGCACATCAGGTTGACACATATCTTTGCTCATTGGCTATTGATACCTCTGACAGTATCAGATTGTCATTTCTACAGTGGAAGTATGTCTGCCACACCCAGACTTAGTAAAGGACAGGGGAAGTTCCTTCTTGTACAGTCCATTCTTCTCTATTGACCAACCTAAAATTTCTGAACAGACTTATTTCCTCCTTTATGTGCTTTTGGGAGTCTATGAAATACATTTTTCAAGGTTTTTGAATAAATAATAAAATAATATTGTAACCAAAGAAAAACTCCATTCAGAGAGTTACAGGCTTTTTATCTTACTTAAATAACAAATAATTTTCACATCCCAAGCAGTGACATTCTCACACCTTGTTCCATATAATTTCATCTATACACTAAGGGCAATACTCATCCAAGCTGCTTAATGTTAAAGTTATGAATCTTTGAAAGGTGTTTAAAAATTTTTAAGACATAAAAAGTTACTTTTTTAAAAAATGTATTTTATCCATATTTACTGTATATAACAATGTAATTTTTGTTATATGAGTTCTTAAACATACACAGAGATAGATACCCTCATTCTATTTCCACATCTACTGTTGCTAACCAACTAACTTTGGGAAAGTTGCAATGCCTGCATTTTCCTTAGTTGCTACAGCTGTATAAGGATGAAAATAATAGTAACACCTTTTGCAAAATTCCTGTGAAAGTCATGAAAAGCGCTGCGTGAAACTAGATATTATTTGATTAAATTGACTAGACATACCCTTCCCCTGAAATAAGCCAGACAAACACTTAAAACAAAATCCAGTTTTCTTCATTTCCTGAAGCCTGTAAAACTCAGGGCTCACTGGAAAATTCCTCGAAGGTCAGTGTCTGCTTGCCATTGAATTGATCAGCATGAGTGAGAAAAATGAGTTTGCACAAATGTTACCACAGAGCCAATCTCTCTTAATTAGGGTTAACTAGAAATGGTTCATTCAAAAACTCCACATTATGTAGTGCTTTTACATGACCAGTTCATTGACCAGCAGAAGAGTGTAGTTTTTTCTTTGGGTAGCCAAGAAGTTTTCTAGAGATAACCTTTGTGCCAACTTTATACTAAAATATCTCAAAACCACTGACCCCTAAATAAGCTCAAACACCCACTTACTCTCCTAGAACTGGAGGAAAAAGAGATGGATTTCATCAGTGTAGTGGGTTGATTCTGTGTTGTTACTCATCTTCAGGAGACCAATAACTGTATTTGGACTTTGAGAAAAAAATCAAATACACAATAATTGTGATATTTTAGCTGTAGCCTTGAATGGATAAATATGTTTTATAGTGACCATAAAAGAACAAAACTGAATCACAGCTATCCACTTTCCAAAGACTATGGCAGTGATTGAAATCAGTGCACCTAAATTATTAAAGCTGTTATTTCTGTTATGAGGAATTTATTAGGTTACCATCACACATGCAAACCATACAAGTTCAGTGTTTATCCATGCATTATTCCTCACTGAGTTTTAATCTTATTTATGGAAAACTAAAGCATGTCAAGCTACCCAAAGGTGCCTGTGATGTGAAGCACCCAAGCCCATTCCTTCCAAGTGTTCATTTATCTCCTTCATCACTGGACAGTCCTTCTCTACTCCATCCATAGCAGCTGGCTGGTTTGTTTTAACCTTTGTTCTAGAGTGTATGAATGGAACCTATCACTTTAACCAGGGAAAATATTTAAAAGCTTCATATCATATTTTTATCTTTAATTTCTGCTCTCTGTTATGTGAAGATGATCTAGAGATAACACAGTATCACAATAAAGAATTGTCAAATGTCCTTCAAGAAAGCAGTTTTTTCATGTTCATGAAGAAAAATTATTGACTTGCTCACCATTGATCTAACTGATTTTTTCTTTTCAAAACAAAAATAAAAATATAAACAAATCAATAAAACCCTGTGAAAACACATCACCTTTAAATTCATACCTCTTTAGCCGTATGAGTCAACCTGAAGTTCTATTAAGCAGACCAAAAGATCTAGAAGAAAGAAAAATGCCAAAAACCTCAGATGTCTTTTTAAGAATCTCAGTCTCTAAATCTATGAATAATAATAGAAGGGAAAGGCAAGCAAACTTTTCATATTCCAGCAATGAGCTACAGAATATTCTAAAACTCATGGAATATACTGCAATATACCCACAATTTTAATTCAAATGAATTCATTAAGCACTGTACACTTTACAGTGCAAGATACATCATTATACTCCTGACAGTTTCCAAAAAAAAACCCAGCAAGAACGTGATGTATTTTGCCTTGAATTGCTCCAGCTTGTGCTTTGAAAGATAATTTAGCACACAGCATTTCCGTGGCTGTAGTTTGTGCTACTGGTTATATTGCAGTGAGCAAATGTGCCATTTGGTAGTCCCAGTTTATAAGTGGTAAACACGGCAGGACAGTGAAGAGACAGGGCAAAGCAACAGCAGTTTTAACCTTCTCCGTTCAATTTATGGTAAACTTCTTGGTCCAGTCCTGAGTCCTCTTTATTTCACTTCAGTCTCTCAATATGGTAGCCACTAAGCCCATTCATTAGACTAAAGTAAACTGGGACACATTAGAAGAAAAATATAAAAAAATAATAAAAAAAACTGAACTAGCTGAATGATTCAGACATATAGAGAAGCTTTAAGATTCCTTCTTACAATTAGCCTTCAAGGATTTCTTACAGCAAAGATGATTAGGAAATTTAAATAATGACAACTTGGAGTTGTCTTTTCTTATTTTCAGTACTTCACTTTCCTTAGTTCTGATTGCAGGAGTAATTTTTAAGTAGGATCCATTTGTATTATTAATCCATTTTCCCACAGTCATGTTGTCAGAAGTAAAATGTCTTAATGAATTAATTTCTTCTCCCTGTGTGATTTAGTGGCTGTCAAATGAATCTAAAGTGCATTCACTGGAGACTGTGCATGTTTCTTCATCATAAATTTAATTTTTACAGTGCATATGTCATCCTTTATTGCTACTGTAGCTATTAAATAAATTATATTCAGAAATGTATCAAAATCAAAGTACAGGCCTGAAAAAATACAGCTCTGGAAACATAATAGTTGATATCAGGGGAACAGTTTCTGGTATGCTTTTTAATTCAGACATAGACCAGAACATATCTGACAGGTGTCTAGTGCTGTACAGAAAACATTAAAGAAAAAAAAAAAAGACTGCAGAAGTGTCCTCAATCAGAAACAAGAAACATCCATAGTAAGCTAACAAGCTTTTGGCATTTGTAGTATTTTGAAGGATGCTACCAGGAATGGGGAGAATGAGGAGGAAACTCTGTTCCATTACTCAGCTACCTGCCAAGAAAGAACTGAGAAACATGAGGGGGAAAAGGCTCCTTATTATTATTCCAGCATCTATCAAAAGTAGTGAATTCAGTTTGAATGTAAAATATACCTGAACTGAAGCACATACCCTCCCAGAAATCCAAAGACAATATTTTTATGTACTAGGAGCAATACAGATGATTTATTAAATTATTCACATGATAACACTGAAAAAAGCTCAAGAAATCACTCATATTTATGAGATACATCTTCCAAAGGTGCATACCTCTCTTGGATTTGCACAGGGAATATGTTAAGGGAAGCAACAGATGCTCTGCTGTAATATTCAGTTTTCCAAGACTTTAAGTAATAGTTGCACTTAAACA
This sequence comes from Rhipidura dahli, assembly GCA_013399225.1. Classification (NCBI taxonomy): domain Eukaryota; kingdom Metazoa; phylum Chordata; class Aves; order Passeriformes; family Rhipiduridae; genus Rhipidura; species Rhipidura dahli. The sequence goes on from VXAC01001333.1 coordinate 90,246, forward strand.
TCTGCATTTTCATCTCTGCTAATGAGTCGAAAACCAACAATCCATTATGGTCTACTTGCTTGTGCACCTATTCTCATTTTGCCCATACTAGTAGAACAAGCATGTACTATTTAAAAGAATATTTTTTTACTTAATCTTAGCCAGAATTCATCTTTGACAGTTTATCCTTAATCATTTACAGAGAAAACCACCGATAATTTTTTAAGCTGTCTTAATAAAGTGTGGTTATTGAGATAATCCTCTCTTTGCATTTTCTTTTTCTTTTCAAGGATCTGATAACAGACCTAAAAGAGAATCTCTCTCATCACTTCAAAGAAGTTATGGTTGGCTTGATGTATCCACCTGCCTCCTATGATGCCCATGAGCTCTGGCATGCCTTGAAGGTAATCTTCATATTTAGAATTGCCTAGAGTTGCAGTCATTAATTAGAATACTAAACATACATTAAATTATATTTTTTTTACAATTGATTGGTTGATAAACTACTGAAAGTTAGTACACTGGAGTAGTGCACTATTGCATATTCCACTAGTCATCAGAAATACGGTGCTATTTGAAGTTTATTCACTGGTATGCTAAAACAAGCATAAATAATATCCTTGACATGTAGCAAATACAACCCATTTAACACCCATGGTAATCTCAGTAAATTAAGAAATACTTATACAGGGAAATGTAAGGTGCTATTTTTGCAAGTATTTATGTATGTTACAAACCAAATTTATTTCCACAGCCAGTGCCATGCACTAAGGCTCCACCTCTCAAAAGACCAACACTTCTTTAGCAGAACATGTCTTTGCATATACACTTACAAATTACTCTGTGACAAAGCAATGACAACTCCACTGAAACAGAACTGACTTCCCATTTTGAAGAAAATATTTCCTTTTCTTCCCAGGATCTGAGATTTCAATCCTCACACAACTGAAGTTTTGAAACAAACAAAAACATTTTTTCAAATATCAGATCATTAAATGGTGAAATTCATTCCCACAGGGCACTGTGGAGATCAAAAGCACAGGAAATCAGTTCATAAAGGACTTCAATAAATTCTTTGAAAACAGGCTGACTGTTGGCTATTGAAATTAATTATCCTTCTCTGGAAATTCCTAAATTGCCAACTCCTAAAAGACAGGAAGGCATATCAGAGTTCAACACTGTTTTCCTTTTCTTTCCATGAATATTTGCTATTCTCTGCTGTCACAAGTAAGACACAGATTTCACGACTTTGGGTAAGATGATTTATCTCGCCAATTTTGAGAATTCTGCCCACCCAAAAAAAAAGTTAACAGCTTTTTCGTCTTCAGACACTTAAATCAATGCACTTTTTAGAACTATTGGTCTGTCTTTATTATAGTTGGCATTAAAAGGATTGTGAAATGTCATTGCTAACAAAGGAATCATGTCTTTCATTAACATTATTGACAAGATTGCCAAAGCTTATTTTTTCCTAAACACGGATCAAACTTCAACTTTCTTACAGTAGTTGATCTGGATTTTTATGGCCAAGGTAAATAAAACCAGGCCATGTGTATCTATGAGCTCTAATGTCCTCCCATTATCCCAAACACAGAATACTCCTTAACACTATCCATGTGCATATCAAAAGCAGAATATGTACCACATGTTATGTCAACTGATGTTTGTAAAATTAATTCAAACCCTCAGGAAAAATACAGTGATTTGCAGAACTGCATGAATGACCATGCTGATGCATGATGCTTTATTTTATTACCAAGTTCTATGCTAGATATTACAAACTGTAGAATTCCTAAATAAGTTTTTTTAAAAATGAAGTAGACAGAAGACCAACATAAGAGCTGTGTTTATGTCTACTTCAGATTTCCTGAACACTTGCTAGGGATGTATGCTGAATCTTCGCATCTGAATTCTTTCAGCTAACCATAATTCTTACTAAAGCTCTAAAATTATTCCCATTATGTTTCTGTCAACACTAGTCTTGCTTCATTTCCCACTTGCTAATGTACATGCTGAAAATCAGATTAAGTAGAAATATATATGAAATACAGGGTTTTACTATAAAAGTTATTTAAACAGGTAGATTATGCAAAAGTACACTCTTCAGAGACTGCTATTATTTTGTTATTTCTGATAATGACAGCATAACTTTTTTTTAAAAATTGAGGTTTCTACTACACAACATGTTTTCGTATTTACTTTTTACCATACAGGGAGTAGACGTAGAGGAAAAATGTCTAATTGACATATTAGCCTCAAGATCAAATATGGAGATCTTCCAGATGAAAGAAGCCTACCTAATGCGTAAGGTTTTTTAACAAGTGCACAGTAGCAGTTGTACTTTGTGTGTTCTGCAGGTATTAGCACACATGAAGGACCAGAACTACAAAAACGAGCCCTTGGTACTGACTGGTTCCCTTCCACATCCCCTCCCATACCTGGATACAAAAGGCTGAAGCAATGTGGTGGGTGGGCCATGTGGAGGGGGGACAGTGGCTGAGGACCCCCAGTAGGGCCAGACAGACATGCCAGCCCCACAGCCAGGTCCTTGTAGAACCTGCCCAAGTTGCAGTGGAATAGACACATAGAAAATGGAAAATTATTTGAAGCCTATTTATCCTTTATTTGATAATTTTCACTTGTACTATTCGGAGTATGTTCATTTGTGATTTAGATTATATGCTTTTGGTTTAACCTAGAATATAATACTGATCTTCAACAAGATATCGATTCTGAGACTTCAGGTCACTTCAGAGATACACTCATGAACCTTGCACAGGTACTGTAAAAACAAGAATTGTGACTTACAGTTCTAAAAGATTCCTAATGACTTTTGATAGTATTTGATATATTTTACATTTTAAGGTGACTGTGATTAAAGCTAGTTCAATAGGGCTACACTTCTAAACAAGAGACAGGAGGGAAGCTGATGAGGAAGAGAAACTGAATTTCTTCATCTACTCTGACTTAGATTTTGACTATCAGATGGAGGCAAAGGTAAATGGATTATTTTATAAAGTTCCTTTGGTATTCAACTGCTGACCCTTTGCTCCATAGGTCTGATCTCAAAAGGAGTCTACTTGCATGTACAAATGTGATTGTCATTTTTAAAAGCATGTGTTTTCTCCATTACCAGAATATATCATAAAACACTCAAACACTATGTGAAAATAGAGATATATTCATATTTGACTAAAAAAAATAGAAATAAAGAGTTCACTGCTTAAAATATAATGCTCTTTGTGCTACTTTATATGCTAAATCAAAAAATGTTTGCACAGAGGCAAAGGAAGTGTCAGTTTTACACACCAGCATTTGCAGTTTTACCAGTCTGTAGTTTATACAATTGATAATCGTCAGATCATAATCCCATGCTCACTGTAGTCACTATGCTCATTATCTTTAAAATCTTTTGTATATCAGAGTAACAAATAATGACAAAAGGACTGCTAGAGGACAACAGCATACATAAGGTATATCTGTATTTTTATATACATGCATATCTGGGGAAAAACTTCTTACACAAATTTGAAATAACAGTAGGCTTCACTGAGGTGAAAAAGAAAGAAATTTCAAAAGTAGAAGGTATAAACAGGAAATTATTTTTTCACATGCTGGATGTTTTTTCCCTAATAATGAAAATTCTTACTTGCTTAAAAATGAAGAGCTAGAGGTTAGGTAACCTCACTTCTCATAACTGAACAATTGTCCCAATAATGAGACATACTTTACCTGTCAAATGAACCAAATTTAAAATAATCTCAGATAATACATTACTAGTCCTTATTTTCTTAAACCCCAGATATTGATAAAGAGGCCTAAAATCAGCAATTTCTTAGCTAACAAAATCTGCTATTTCTCTCAAGATAAGAAAGAGTTGCAGAAAATTTCGCCTTTACTCAGTTACACTGTATACTTCTGAAGATGTTAGTTGAATCACTCATGCTTGGATCTTATATTAAAACTTAGTGATATTTAATTAAAACATACCCTTTCTAGTTCTATAACCATGCAACATTTCCAATGCATCTTTTAATGCTTTTTTGCAGAAATCCTTTGCTTTGATTTCTATTAAATCTTGGGATTGAATACACACATCAGAATACTGAGAGAAGTAAATTCTCATATAGTTTGCTCCACATATGCAGAGCAAACTATTCAATTGCTATAGTATTGTATTTATGGTTTTCACATTCAGCCTGAGGCAGCTTAGAAATTATAGGTTATGGTCCTTCCTAACAGAGTTAAAAGAGTTTCAAAATCAGGCTAGTTATTATTCTAGTCTGAGACAAACAGATTTTATTCTAATTCTCTTTTTTGGGTTATTAATTGAAATAAGATAATTTTCTACAATTTAAAACATATTATACATATATTATTGGAGAAAGTGGGAATTTGACTCATGTATAGTATTACTAAAGTTATTTTATTGCTCACTTCCCTGTCTTTATTCCCTTGTTTTCTTGTGTATGTAATTTTATGCAGTCATTCCATCATATTTCATTTCAAATAATTTATCTTACCACTAGAAATTTCACTGTGTGAAATTCTCACCATTTAATTAAAATGTAAATTAATATTTTTAACAAAAAAAGAACTACAAATAAGTCATTCTACAAGCTGACATCTAACACCTAATTTTAATTCTCCACATATAAGATAATGTGACTGTAAATTTTAAACTAAATTGCTTCAAACACATATTATTAAGGCAGTAATTACATAAGCTTCAGATTCTTAAGAGTTCTGCAACTAAGGCTGATTTGTATCCTTACAAGATGACTATGGTGAAAAAAGAAATTCCAAACGTAGTGTGCTCTTCTCTTTTTCTGACTGTATAAGTCAGATCATAGTGTGTTTACTAAAGAAGCAAGCTTGTTTTGTGTAACTGAAAAGCTATTAAATGTGTGGGAAAATTAGAAGTATTCTTTTGTGGTTTGCATATCAAAGTTGTCAAACAATTTCCTAGTCTTGGATCTTAATTTTAGACAATTATTATAAGCAAGCAAAATCTCTACTATTTTACGAGCTTGCTCCTACGGTATGTGCAGGAAGAAAAAAATACTGAGAAAAGATTCTTCTGGTAATATGCATATTGATAAGAACTAATCAGTGAATTGCAAATGTTACTCCTATCCTTGTTTTCCCCTCAGAGTTACATCTTGGAATAAAAAATATAACATCCATAATTCTGAAAATGGTGGTGGGATTGTGGTAGTCAGGTAAAAGCTTATTTAAAATAGGACTAAAAATGGGACCAGTTTATCCACTTGCTCTACTTTTTCCTCTCACAAGACTGTTTACCATTCCAGAGTTCCTCTTATTAAAGAAAATTAAGACATAATGTCACAACTTGAAGATATTTTCTACATTTGCAAATTCAACCATGCAATATACTGATCCAACCTAAAAGCCTATATGTGTTATCTCAAGAAATTCAACATAGCTTCATATACAGAGAACTTTATATTCCTACAGTGGTTTACGATTTAACTTTTGAAGGAATTGTATCTCTTTTTTCCCTCAGGGAACAAGGATGGAAGGATATGCAGACCCTTCTACAGCTGCTCAGGATGCAATGGTAAATATGCTCAGATGTGAAGTTCTCAAACATTTAAAAAAACAAAAAACAAATGTTGAAAAGTGATTTAGGAGTTACATAAAGTATTTTTATAATAATTTTTAATAATATTTTAAATAAGTTTTTTTCCTTTTTCTAATATATTAGATTCTATGGGAAGCATGTCAACAGAAGACAGGAGAACACAAAAACATGCTGCAAATGATTCTCTGCAACAGGAGTCATCAGCAGCTGTGGATGGGTAATGCAGCAGTTCAGCTGTTTGGATATAGAGTGGAAAGGAAAATGTGACTCGCTAAGAAAGCCATGCTTTGCATACCAAGACAGTCAGTGTGCAGCAGGACATTAGCCTGAAACCAAAGTGTGAACTGATGGAGCTCTCAGACTCCCACTGATGTTCATGGGAATTTAGAAGTAATGCAAAACTGAACTTTGCCAGATGACTACTGACAGCTGTAGACAGAACAGACAGGCATCAGGATGCCTAATAACCCAGAGAAGAATGCATGACCAAAGAAAGGCAAATACTACAGCTGCACTGAGTCTACACCTGACACAACAGGATGAGGGAGATTTTTCCTAACTATTTTTTCATTTTCCCTAAGTAACTCTTATGAGGGAAAACACCTTGGGAGAGCTGGATGGGGTATTTTCAATAAATGTTTGTATGTGAAAACACATTGCTGTGTTGAAGTTTTTCCCCAGAAGTTTCATAGAAATTTTTGATGGGAGCACTTCAGTGTTCACATCTGCTCTCCCATAATGAACATAAACACAGAAACAAAAGGGCCATTTTTATTTAAAACAGAAAATCAGACATAACTACAGATGGCAAGAAATTTATATAAGCTCATCCAAATCTTCCACTGTAGTAAAGAAACCTATTTTATCTGGTGATAAGTTTGAGTTTCTGCTCTGCAGTGGAAAACAGTCTGTCTGCTGAGAAGTTTATCACTGTGCAACCAGTGTTATTTCCTATGTCAACTTCCAACAGTAGCTTAGAACTACTTTGCTATCATGGATCAACAAATTCATTCAGCTGATGATGACAGCAATAACACACCTGCTCCATGTTCTACTCTCTTCCTGAGATTTGAGGGCTCTGCCTATACTGTAGTCCTCCATAAGTTTTGTAGTCAGCAGGAAAAAACTTTTCCTCTTTCCCTCAGGGAGAAAGCACACCCTGTGGATTTGTGAGTCTGGATGATGCAGAGAGTGTGCATGTCATGCGAGTCCTGGCTTCTTGCCACAATCCATGAATCCCACCAGTTTTAGCCAAGCCAAGCAAGGAAGTTGTCTTACTAGTGACGCTCTTACAAGCTTCATGAGCAGATGTTGCTAGATATGAGGCATGCATTCATTTTATACTGTAGACTGAAGAACCCAGTGGCAGAATGTCCTGGAAGCCAGGTTTCAGGCTACTCATTTAGGTTGCCTGAAAAATGAAACACTAAGAACACCTAATGAAACACTGAGAACAATAAGGGGAAATAATAAACTCAATAGTTATAGTACTGGGGAGAAGCAAGGAAAAAAACAAAGTAGCAAGTTGATCATTATTAATGATCTAGAATAAAACAAGATTTTCTTCTCCCCTCCAAGTTTTCCAGGAGTTCCAAAATATCTCTGGGCAAGATATAGTAGATGCCATTAATGAATGTTACGATGGATACTTTCAAGAATTACTGGTTGCAATAGGTAATGTAAAGATATTATTTTCACAAGTGGAAATCTCTTAATAAATATCTGATATATTATCTCTTGTGCATCAAGAATATTATTTCTCTGCTTTTTATCCACTTTAATCTCCTATACTGTGCAATTAAATTTTCAGAGATAATTATAATATTTTAACCACTTTCCCATGTTTGTGTAAATCTAAAAATGTACCTATGAAGCACTAGCTTCTGACAGAGCAGAACTAGTATCTGTTTTATTTGATAATAAGTATGATTAATAACTGCATTTCCAACTGATTTTACACATATTAAATAAACAACTAAGTTTTCAAGACTTTGGTGGTATATAAACAAGTTTCAAGCTTTATGTACATTTGTCCTTCATTTATAGAGCAAGGATAAAATATTTCTACAAATAGGACATGTGACTGTATTCACTGATATTTAATAATCCCTTCAGTGCAACAGCAAAGTACCAAAACGAGTACCATTTTTTTAAAATTATAAATAAAGTTATATTAGTGAATATTGGTAGCTTAATTTTAAGCTGAGGCATGGACAGCACTACCCACCTTTATATTTCAAGGAGCCCAAAGCCAAAATAAATTATTTCATAATAATCTTCTGTTTACCTGTTGCAATTCTTCCCTCCTAGTTCTCTGCATTCGTGACAAGCCTTCCTACTTTGCTTACAGGCTTTATAATGCAATTCATGTAAGTAGTCATTCTTCTTCAAATGTCATGAAAAGAAGCTTCCCTATTTTTTTTAAACTTTGTTTGATTATTCTTAAACAAGTACTTACAGATCAGTCTCTTCAGTCTCTAAGGTGTGCTTCCATGTTTTAAAACTGTTGGTATCTACATTAATTTCAAAGCAGTAGTGCCTAAGCAACAGTTAGAATTCAGCAGTAAAAGGTTAAATATTTAGATACCTTCAAAAATATCTGCCTGGTAACTGTGAATTGGTTTTTTTTTGAAGTCTTTTTTTCCTATGGATGGTAACTCCCCCTGCTGTGCAGAACTCAATGTGCATTTTTCTTACCATGTAATTTTTTGTTTCTAGAGATTTACTAAGTATGGCTAAAAACGAAATAATAAATTAATGTTACATAAAGACAAACTGTCATATTTCTTTGTAGGACTTCATACAGATTCTTTTTTATGTGCAAGTGCTAATTTATTTTTACTATTTTTTCTTGCCACTAGATGTCCCCGTTCTTCACACAATTACATTATGAAAATTTATTTAGAAACCGTTAAAATAAAGCACATCTGAACACAAGCTATGTAAATTCTAAATCTACGGTTAAAAATCTCACTGAATTCACATGAGGCAGCAGGTGTTGCGAAATAGATTACTGGCCTCATTATAGTTTGAATGGATTCCACAACAAGAGCCACAACTGCTACCCACAAACTGAATTCCTAAGAATACTGATAGAAATTCATCAGATTTTCCTTTTTTAAAAGTTTCACTGCATGGATAAATCACTGGCATATGGGGACTCCCTGTTACTCAGTAACACGAATTCTATTATTTGAGTACATTAAATCTCTGTAGGATAAAACCCTTACATGCTTAGACTCCTTTAAAGTCTAGGATACCTTTATGGATATATCTTATGTACCCTATATACTTATATACCCTATATGGGTAGATCTTGTCTTTATCTATTAAACATTAATAGAAGCATACACAAATGGGCAAACACATATTGTTCAACTGTCAAGTTTCCTCTCATCTCTTCTTTTTTCATTGTAGGACTTTGGGTTTCACAATAAAACAGTTATTAGGATTCTCATAGCCAGGAGTGAAATTGACTTGATGAACATACGACAGCGATACAAAGAGAGATATGGGAAATCACTCTTCCATGACATCAAAGTAAGTTTTCCCAACCTTTTGCATGTATTCGGCACTGGTATCACACAGACTGTGCCCCTCTTTTTAACCATTTGGTTTAAAACAAAACAAACAAAAAAAGCAAGGTGTAAAAACAATAGCGCATTTTCAGTGCCTCAGTTTGATTTGAGTAAGTGAGCAGTGAATTCTCAACTCACTCTCTGTGATTTTATCCCTCCGCAATGCAAGATGTGTATACAAATAGGGCATGATAGTGTGTGCTGAATAAGAGTTTGGATGAATGATTTCTACACTATTTGATAACATCTTATTTCATGTTGATCTGTAAGGCTAGGTGATAACACTTCTGTGCAAAACTGAGATAAATATCTGGTTTTATCCTTTTGCTTAGGTAGTACCTTCACAAACCCTGTTCCTCTCCTACTCCTGGTCTGTATCTTAAACCAAAACTTCAAAACTGTTTAATTGCACCCAAAAAAATTATTCTTGCTAATTTTTATGTCACTATAATCCAACTGCAAGATGTGCAGCAACTTTAAAAAACTGCTCATGAATTTTTGGTATTGAACTTGAGAATTAATAAACAGATTTGATCCAGCCTTTCAAAGGTAGATTATCTCTAGGTACCCGAGCAACCAGTGGCCATGGAAAGTGAAATTAAAAATATCTTAGCCTGGAACCCTTATGAAAAAATGTAACGTTGTACAAAACCTTGTAATAGTCTAGTCCTCATCACACACCAAGAAAAGAAAAAAAACCAGAAAATGTGTAGTCACAGTAAAGTTGATTTTTTTTTTTCCTTGCAGCATTTTGCTTCAGGGCACTATGAGAGCGCTTTACTTGCTATCTGTGCTGGTGATATAGAAGATTACTAAGAAGATGAACTCTGAAGGCTGTGCAAACATATTTTAAATAGAAATTGAAGCTATATGCAATGCACTGACTGTAAAAGATCCCTATTTTACATAATAGAACAGCAAAATCAGTACTGTTACATTTGCTAATATTAATCTTTCATGAGACATGAAAAAATGTTGACAGGAACACGGTTTTATTCCTAGTTCTAATTAATATTTCTGGTTTTATGATTGATGTAAATTAATGGAGCAAATGGTAAAATTACTCCATGTAAGCATTTGTTTATCACTTTGTGTCACAACAGGCTCTGGAAGAATTTATTCACTTCCACATTGGAGAGAAAAAAAAATTGCTTTATTTACTTTTAGCAAGAGGATTTCTTCCTTTATTTTTTTTTCTTTTTCCTACTTCTTATACCACATATTTTATGCTCTTGAACATTATTGTTTCAGTTACTACCAAGCTAAGCATCTGCCCCTGTCTATTATCAGTCACTCACCAGAGAGCTTTTGCATTCTCTTTCATTTAGCTCATACACTTAATGGCATTTCCCTTATTCTGTTTGAAACAAAATTAAAAATTAGAATCCAGTACTCCATCCAGTCCTATGCCATGCACTGGAAAACCTGGAAGGTGAAGCAATATCTAGCTTTAAGCAAAGAAGTTCCAGTGGATTAAACTCTGAATACCGTTTTTACCTATCTCATTTTAACCATTAATTGAATATTGACCTTCGGAGCATGGAGGTACACCCAGGATGCCCTAGGTGGGACAATTCAAGAACTGCCTGCTATGGGGTAACATTGCACCTCCGGGAGAGGCTGAAGGGTGCGGCGCCCGCCAGCGGTCTGAGGCAGCGCCTGGCGGCGGCAGCAGCACCCACCGCAGCGAGGGGAGGCTGCACAGCCCGGGCCCCGCTCCTCGCCCCGCAGCAAAACGTGGCTCTGCTTTTAAATACCCCGCCTCTGTTCGGGGCAGCCTGTCCACGAGACTGTCCGTATGCACCACCTGTCAGCCTCTTACGGAAACAGAAGGGAGGGGAAAGTGTGCTATTGTTCACTCAGATACCTGCCCGTGGCTTTTCCCCCGCCGCCACGAGGGGTGCAACCGGACACAGACCTTCTGGGTGTTTTTAGAGAGGCACTTTCTGCAGGTGCAGTCCGTGTGACTGAATAAAGCACTGCTACAGAAAGGCATAGATACCTTCGTGGTATTGGGGTTGCTTTTGTGATAACACTAGTTACAGCGTATCTGGCTTCTTTGCAAATACTGACATGCTGTTACAAATATATTGATTTATAATAAATTTTCTTTCGCATCCCTCTTGGGTTTGGCTCATTTCCAAACACTTCGGGCGGCTAATAAAATTATTAAGCCAGAATTTTGGGAGGAACGGCTCTGGGAGAAAAAATAAACAAAGGGGGGTGGGAGGGGTTGGAGAGGGAGAAGAAGAATGAGCTGAACGCTGCCCCAATTGCTCAGCACCAACATAATTCTAAACCGAAACTATGTTCTGATTTTGCAACTGTAGCTGTGTAATAAATTACTATAAGTGTAGTTCACGAACTGTGTAGACAAACTAGTAGGTTTTAAACTGCTTTTCAATTTAATCGCGTTTCTATATAAATTTATATAAAGCACTGTGCTGGGATGAGCCAGCAATGTCGGACAGCCCCCATAGTGTGTTAACCCTCCCAGCTTATCTAAAAACTAAAGGTATGTAAAGCATTTCCTCCCTCTCCCATCACCGACCCCTACCTCACAGAAAGACACAACGACACAACGCAGAGCACCCCAGCCTAGACGACCTGGCAACCAACCAAAAGTCAGAAAAAGATGCCAATCAAGACCCACGAGGGGACACTGTGGGAGGGTAATACCAAAAGTTATAAAAACTGACAATTCTGTAACCTTCCTCGCGGTGCCCGGACAAGAGACGGCTTGTCTACTGGCCCGTCCACCGGTGCGTTTTGGCTGATACCCGCTTGCTTCTAATTAGTAAATTTTCTAATTGAATCTACGTCTCTGATTGATTATTGAGACCCAATTTATCACAGCTGGAGGTAGCTCCCAACAGCCGTACCTCGGCACTGTGGAGGCGCTTCGCTGTAACTCTGCACGTTTGCAGAAATTACCAACGATACTGCTCTCGCCTGCGAGCGCGCTGAGGTGCGGCCGCTTCCCACAGAACGCGGTCCCGAGCCCGTCACAGCCCCTCACAAAATGGCGGCGGCGGCGCTAGGACCGCGCGGACGCCACGGCTCGCGGGCGCTCACGCGCCAGGCAGAGGGCGGGGCCCAAAATGCTCTGTCCCGCCCCCCTGATCTCGCACGCTTTTATTGGAGAGGAACGATGTCAATCATAACCCTCCACCTATCGTCCACGCGCTCTCCTTGCCCCACCCCCCGGGCGCCACTTCTGGGGAAGTTGACGGCTGGAAGCGGTGTTTGCAGCGGGGTGTTCCTGTGGCCGCCCGGCCGCAGCCCCTCGGTGCCGTAGAGCTGGAGGCGGCGGGGCAGCGAGACAAGCGGGGCTCGGAGCAGCAGGAAGGGCAGCCGTTTATCCCCTCGCCGGCGCTGATGGAGGCGAGCCTGACGTGCGCCGTGTGCCTGTCGCTGTTGGAGGAGCCGGTGACGCTGCCGCTGTGCTCGCACAACTTCTGCCGGAGCTGCGTGGTAGAGTGCCTGGCCTCGGCCGAGGCCGCCCGCCTGCGGCAACAGCAACGGAGCCCGGGGCAGGCCCGTCTCGGCCGCGGGACGCCAGGGCCGGGCCCGGGCCCGGGCCCGTCCTCCGCCCGGGTGCCGTGTCCGCTGTGCAGGAAGCTGTGTCTGCTGCCCCGCGGCGGTGTCGCCGCCCTGCCCGTCAACACCACCCTGGCTGAGGTGGTCAAGCTCTACCGGTCTGGCGTGGCGGGCGCCGCCACGGCCGGGGAGGCGGCGCTGGGGCCGAAGCCGGGGTCTGACCTGCTTTCCCCGCAGGCGTTCGGAGGAAGCTGCCAGAAACACCCGGGCCGGCCGCTGCAGCTCTACTGCCGCATGTGCCGGCAGGCGGGGTGCGGGCAGTGCGTCTCCGAGGAGCATCAGGGCATCTTCCACTCTATCAACCTCATAGATACGGTGTACCAGGAAGAAAAAGTAAGCGCGGCGCTCCCCCTCCGCTCCAGGGGCCCGACTGGGTGGTCGGGCTGTCCGCTGGAGGTCCCACCGGGCACGGGTTGCTGTTATTTAGAAACACAGGGGAAACCGCGGCGTCGTGGGCAAGACAGGGGCAGAGGGCTTGTGCTGCTTTGGGGCAGAGTCAGGAGTTGTTCGTGGACTGCCGGGGTGTGCCTTTCCGGGTTGCTGTCAGACTGCATCCAGCGCACGCAGGGGACCAGGCGGTATTGCAGTGTCAACAGATCTGAACCCAAGTTACCGAAGGACCTGGAGAGTTGATTTAGGAGTGGTGTCGAGTTTTTGGGGATTTTTTTGTTTGTTTGTTTGATTTGGGGGTGCGGGTGGAGGGCTGTTGGTGTTTGGGTTTTTTGTTGTTGTTTGCCCAAGTTCAGGAAGATCTAACAACTCCAAAAACCCACCCACAGATGTTTTGTTTATAGGCTCTCTGAGCTGCCATAGCTAATTTGGGTCATAGATAATTACATATTTAGGGATAGATAGTTTGGGTGAGTAACAATAAACGTAAAGCAATATGCCTTCCAGTTTGCATAAGAAAGCAACTGCCTGTCGTAATGGTTGGTTGGCTGATTGTAGAAGATACGACTTTTAACAAAATAGCAACTGTTTGGGTAGAATGAGTTCTTCATGCCCCGTGCAAATTGAGTGCAGGGTGGAAGTTCTATTGTGCAGTAATTGCAACAACTGCAGGGCAGCGATGAAAAGTTCGAGTATAAAAGTTTAAATAGAGCAGTGACGATTCTTTAAGACAAAAGTTGCTTTTACCCTTATTTTCCTATTGCCTTTGCCATCACCAGTTGTATGTCACTTGGGAAACCAGGGGAAAATAGCCTTTGCACTAGACATCCTACATAATGTAAAGTAGTGATACTGTAGAGAGATAAAGTAGGAAAACTCAGTGATCATATTAGTACAAACCCAAACCGAAATATCTTGATTATGAGTGGCTTTCTGTTTTAGCAATGTGAGGCATAAAAAGAAAAACTGAATATCCCATTTTTTTGCCAAACTGGGATAACACCATTAAAACTTACATTGTAATAGATGTATGTGAGGGGAGGGGTTGAAAAAGCCTGAGAAAAACAATTTTTTAACTATAATCATTCTATCAGTATGCATTGTAGGTGAGCCTAAGAACATTACTTTGAGAAACAGCAGAAGAAAGTTTGTGTACTGATGCAGGAAAGCATTAAATGTTACCAAGTGATGTTTTGAATCACAAACTTTTTTATTATATTGTACAGAATATCACAGAATGGATAGGGTTGGAAGGAACTTCTGGAGATCATTGCCAAGGCAGGGTCCAATGCCTTGCCAAGGCAGGGTCACCTGGAGCACATGACACAGGAATGTGTCCAGGTGGGGTTTGAATGTCTCCAGAGCAGGAGACTCCATGACCTTCCTGGACAGCCTGTTCCAGTGTTCTTCCACACTCAATGTAAAGAAGTTCTTGCTCATGTTGAGGTGAAACTTCTAGTGGCTTAGTTTATGGTCGCTGCTTCCTGTCCTGTCACTGGGCGCCACTCAAAGTCTGGTTTGGCACCCACTTTTGAGATATTTATATGCGTCAATAAGATCACCTTTCAGTTTTCTCCAGACTAAACAGGCCCAGGTCTTGCAGTCTCTCCTCATAAAAGAGATGCTCCAGACCCCTGATTATCCTTGTGGCCCTCCACTGGACCCTCTCCAGTAGCACCTTTTCTGTCTTGATCTGATTCTAGATAAGCACTGAAATGTATTTGTTTTAAGGAATGGATGAAGTTGTAATAAATGTTTCAATTGCCTTTCAGTTAACCTTCTTTAGCACTCTGAAAGAAATGAGGATAATAAATGAGAAGCTGGTGAATGACATCTCAAAACGACCGAATGATATAGATGTGAGTTACACATGCTGGGTATTCTCTGTGTGTGTGTCTTTGTTTCTCTTCTCTGGTTAGTTTAATCACAGCCTGGAGCATACAGGTACTCCTTGTGGCACAGATGTGCTCTGAGCTTACTTAGAGAAGTGACTCTTGTGTGGACATTGCTATTGCATTCGCGTCTGTTCTTGTGTTCTTCTGCTTCTAGATGATGCCGAAAAATGATATGGACATAATTGAGCTGAAATTTGGAGAAATTTTCAAAACTCTAGAAATAAAAAAACAGCAATTACTAGAAGATGTTGAAAATCAAAGAGTTAAAAAAGAGAAAGAATTTCAGATTTGGAAGAAAATGAAAGAAACTCACAAGAAGACTATTGAGAATTTTTTGAAGGATTGTGAAAAGCTTGTCCATGAGTGTGATCCTCAGTGTTTCCTGGAGGTGATGGCCTTTTGTTTTAGATATCAGTTGTATAAAGAACTCAAATAGAGCCTGCTATATTGTAGATAATGTTAGTAATCGATCAGGGAAAAAAATAATCAGAAAATAAAAAACACAGACTAAAATTAGTTAATACTTCATACTTTTTTATCGCAATGTATTTTAGTTTTAGAAAAGTTTGAAAAAGCTTTATTTGCAGCTTATAGGTGATTTTTACTGGATGCTTTCCTAAGAAACAGTGTATTGCTGATTTCTGTAGGGGGTCCTTAGGTGCCTCCAGCTAAACGGGACGCTAAGAAAGTACAGAGTTTGACTAAGTGTCTGGTAACAACTCCTTAAGGAAAATTTAACTTTCACTTGAAGTAAAAATTTTGGAAGACTCCCACTTTTGGAAGAAATACTGTGATTCCAGTGATTAGTATGTCACTAATTCTCAACTTCTTCCTTTTCTTCCTGTTCCTCTTCCCCCTCTTTTCTTCTTATTCTCCATCCTGTTTTCATCTGTTTCCTCCTATGTCTCCTGGTTTGCTTCATACTGTGCCTGTTCCTTCTGTTTCTCCTATGCCTTCTGTTCTTCTTCCACTTTCACCTTTGGTTCCTTCTTACCTTCCTCATATTTTTTCTCCCATTTCTCCTGTTCATATACTTACTCTTCCTGTTGTTTGTTTTCTTTCTCTTTAACCTCCCTACCTGCCCTCCATAACAGTACATTGGTTTTGTTGGGTAAAGATCCCATACAGTGAGATCACCAGGTTTTTATTAGGAAGCAGCTCTAATCCAGTCAGGTATTTTTACTTTTCATGACATGTTCTTTGGGAAGTCTCACTTTACCACAGTGCAGCGCACTGCACTTCCTACCACCATTATCTGTCTGATTTAAAACTGAAAGACAGCTTTTTTATTAGTATAATAGCATATTAAGAACACATAGCAGAGGCTTTCCTCTCCAAGAAATACAAAATAGTCCTTCATTTGAATGTTTACAAATATCCAAACTTCTGAAACTGGTTAGGTAACCGTATGGGACATGATCTGAATGCCTTAATTTGGCTCTGAAGGAGTTCTTTTAGTATTTATCACAAAATATTACAAGATAAATCATTGTCACAGATAACACTTGTTTGGGTTGGGCTTTTTTTGTGTAATTGGTTGGTTTTTTTAATGTTAACAGGTTTATTTTTTATAGTTCTGTGAAATGAAGACTGGGACTGTGGTCTCTCAAGTATTTTGATAAAGAAATAACTTCCTGATAGTTGGAGAAATGCTCATATCTTACAAATTCATGTTTTATTTACAGGTGGCCTGTGGCTTGAATACAAGGTATATTTTTTCATATTCTTTTAGTTCTCCAGTGGTCTTTCAGATTTTTAAGATTAAAAACTAAAAAATGGCTACATTGGTTATCATAAGATAAGCAATTTAAAATTAAAATAGCATTGAGTAATTAGGAGATTATAATACTTATAGATTTTTGGATACCCAATATTCCAAATTTTAGGAAATTTGTCAAGAATTTGCGTGACGTACTATCTGGGATTAGAGATAATCAAGCTTTTGAATTATCTCCCTAATAAAAAGTGAATATAGAAATTCATTAATACTTGGATACTTGGTGATTGGATATTTTCAGATATCTTATTTAAACTCAGGAGCACTGAAGCATGCTTGAATCTTTTACAGAAGTCTTTCTGTGTAGCGGTGTGTGTGGAGATGCTGCAATATCTTTGGTTTTGTGTTTGTAGTCCACATACCCTGTAATGTCTTCTAAGGATTCTTAATTACATTTCTTGGAACTTTTTAACCTGCATTTAAGAAAGAATATTGGAAATTAAGTTCTTTAAAATACATTGTGGTTCAGACTAACATTAGCAATGCCCTCTGAATAAGGAGTACAATTTAGATTTAGGCAATGTACACTAAGGAAAGTGGAGGGGGCTATTTTTTGCTGACGTACCAGCACTACTTCCTTCAGTTTTCATTGAGTATGAAATCTAGTTTGAGTGAACAAGTTCTAAGAAAAAAAAATCTAGAGAACTTGACATTTTATTGAAGACATGATTTCTCTGATTCCTACTCCTTCCTAGTGATTTATTTATTTTTTTTAATATTGGACAGGTATAATTTAGCTAGCCTGTAAGCATGAAGAAAAATATTTAAATTGGATCATTTTTGTTTGTTTTTTTTTCCATTTCCAGAATGAAAACTCAGCTTGATGTGATGAATATAGCATCCAACTGGGAAAAACCACCAGTGTATATGCCAAAGAAGATAGATATCAAATCTGTGGTTAATGAAATCCTAGCATTGGAGTTAACACCTGTTAATGCAGGCATTGTTCAAGGTAGGGAAGAAGGACTTAATTAAGACAAGATTTGGGAAGTCTAGAAACCTGGAACTTGCAGAACCAATTTGCTAATAAACAATCTGCATAGCAAACACATGCAAGAAAACATCCAAGCAAATTAAATGAGTGATAGATTCCTTGAGGGATTTAAAATATGTTTTATGAATGTGCTTTCTCTAGGAAGTTCCTAGGCTGTATTTTTGGAGTCTGGGTGCTGTATCATACTTTTCATATCCAGCTGATACCGTTGCTGACAGAAGTGTGTTGCTGAACTAGATGGGCATTTGTTGTAGTATCATGCCAGTGTTGGCTATGCTCACATTAAATGTGTTTACCTCACCGGAGGAGGTGTTAGGTTTTCTGTCAGGACAGGCATTTCCAGCATTTAAGAAAATGGATTACACAGGCTTCTTGCTTTATATCAACAAGGGCTAGGGCTAGGGTCTCATTTAGGGCACTGCATTTTTGTTCTTAAATTGAAACTGTATAGGTGCACAGGAACCTTTCAGTGTTTTCCATATTTAATATATTCTCCATCACTATCCTTGTGTTTTTTCTAACAGACCTACCTTATGAAGGAAATGAGAGCTCAACTCTATTTAAAGATACCTTAAAGCGATGGCAGGATCAGAAAAATATGCCCAGCCCATTTCTTGTAAGTTACTGGCTATGTGGTCTACAACATGGTACTATTTTGTCTGTTTGGGCTTATCAAAATGAAATATAATGTCTCCTGCAAAATATTTTTCAGCCTGTAGCAGGACAGGATGAAGCAGATGGTGGCAGGATCCCTACTCGCTTTATGTCAATATCAGAAATGTCAGCATTTCAAAATATGAGCCATGAGGTATGATTGAAAATCAATTTAGTATGGCTAAGCTACTATTTGTTGTGATGCGACTTTCCTAAATAAGCTTTCAAAATGTTTTTCAGTTTCCTAAGTAGAAAGTTATCTTTCTAGTTCTAGAATGAAATCTGACTAGGTATTAAAGCTGTCAGAATTTTACTTTTTTTTTTTTCCTTTAGAAAGCTGAAACTTAATCTTACTACTGACTTCAAATACTTTTATACTCAGTGTGGATTTTGAGTCACATCTGTAGCTTTCTAATCCAAATAAACTTCCCTAGTGTCTATTTGAAGAGGAAGTCATCTGCCTGTATTCTGTTTCTAAAGATAAGAGTTTCATCTTGTAAGACAACATAATAATTTGACATGAAACTGAATCCAATCTCTTTTTTGTTTCATTTAAAATGATGTAGTTATACAACTCAATGTTTTGTTTTGTTTTACTTACTAGCAGCTCCATGTAGGCGGCTGAGTATTGTTTTGTACAGAATGATTCTAGTTACAGTTAGTGAAGCATGGCTGGCAGTGAATCACATTATGCATGCTCTGAGAATACCAGTGGCAGATGATTGAATTAAAAAGTTGTTTAGGTCCTTGAAATGTAGAAATTTTTTTTCTGTATTATTTTGGAAAATACCTGTTTTCTATTGCTATTAAGAATGCAATTATGTATAATAACAAAAAAAACCCAAACAAAAACCCCACCACCTAACCTAATTTCAGATGGCTATTTTTCATGAAAATTTGATCGAGAATTTGTTGCTTAATATCTAAGTTAGTATTTTAATCTATTTTTGGTTTTCATAGTCACTTCAAATACAGTTTTCTAGTCTTCTCTTTCAAAACCTACTTTGTCATCATGGTTCCATGTGTGCTTGTTCGATTGGTTTTAAAGCACTTTTTTCTGTAATGACTTGTGTTCTGTTGCCTTCCAGTAGCAATGGAAAAATACATTATAAGTGCTCGAGAATATATGAAAACTCTTCTTCAGTCTTAGTCATATGTGAGTTTTATAACCTCTGAATCCTTAAATGCCATGTTAGATAATGTAAATTCTTTTTTCTGTAATTATAGGAGTTACGTTACAAATACTATATGGAACTTCAGAAGCTCTCCAACGTGTTTAAGCCCCAAAATTTCCCTGAAAATAAAAAGTATAAATTTGTGCCTGCTGACACCTCCAAGGATAAGTCCTCAGGAACTTCTTTTCCGTCTTCACCTACCAAAGCAAATAACACAGATAAAATAAAAATGGGAACACTACGAAGAGCAGGTGGCTTTGACAAAAGAAACTTTTCTGGAAGCAGTGCTCATAGCATCCCACCCACAAATACGATCTTTTCTGAAACAAATGGTGACTTAAAATTATTTCATGAGGGAAATTCCCAGGAAGTGTCTGCTCCAGCGTTGCCAGAAACCTCTCCAGAGTTGTTAGGTAAAGAAAAGTTGCCAAGACAGGCATCAGCAGGTACTGTTTCCAATGAAACGGACTCAAATTCTAGCACTTCATCGGACTTAAATCCAGCAGCAACAGTGGCTGTTACTGTTTCAAATTCAGTATCTGTAGATGTTTCAGGAGAGAGACCTTCAGGTGTGCCTTTTACTTTCAGTGCATCTAACAACTCATTACCAAGATTTAGTAAAGACAGAGGTACATTTTCCTTTAAAAAGCAAGACAAGAAATGTGCTTTCCCTCAGTTTTATTTAGGGAGTTGTAATAAGCTGGACAAAACCAATAACTCGGATAATTATGGTCCTGAAACCAAAACCACAGTTTGTGATGCTTCAACCAGTCCTAATTTAGACTCAGCAGAAAGTGAGAAACCACACATTTTGTTTCCTTTTGGCAATTCGAAAGGAGATCAGATTGCAGGATCAGAAGTGAGCAATTCATGTACGGTGTTACCATCATCCTCATATTTTAGCCAATCTGAGATACCATCTGAGAAACAAACATCATCTCACATGAGGAAAAAAACACCTTGTGCAAAGGAACCTGCAGGATGTGGTACACAGAAACCATCTGTCTTAAGGCAACAAAACTCTCACGCTTCAGAATCCAGCACAACTGTAACTTGCAGTACTTCAGAAACCAACACTGGAGTTGGGGTGAATGGTGTCTCCAAGATGCCTCTTCCCACCAGTAATTGTTCATTTTCTTTCAAAAGTAACTTTTCATTGCCTTCACCAGTATTTTCATTTGGAGGCATTGTCAGAAATACCTCTGATTTGCTGACTTCTTCCATGTTTTTTTCTGGAAACAGAACAGAAAAAATGGCTAAAGAACAGATGAAATCTCCTGACAAAACACTTGTGATTCTAGGGAAACCTACATCTTCAGAGTGTGCAGAACCTGCTTTTCTTCAGGGTCATCCAAAATGTGAAGGCTCATGTTTGCCTATGAACTCCTCTGAAAACACTGAAAGTGCAGAAACGCTTGGTGATGGTAACACTCCTTATCAGCCTTTATCTCCAGGAGTCCCTCCTGCTGAATATGAGAATGCATCTTCCACTCAACTCATTACAGCAACACAACAAGAAAAAAAGGTGAAAGATGAAAAAACTGTTGCTGAAAATAATTGTGTATGTCCTAGAAGGGAGGATAAACCTGAGCCTGTACAGTTTCAGAATACAGCTAGTTCTGTTCCTGGCACATGCAGTGATCCATCTTTAGGAGGTTCTGTGCTTGCAGTAAGTGAGACAGGAGGAATGCTAAGAGACAGCACTTTGGACACTTAAGAGCTAAATCAAACATCTGGCTCTACTGATACCAGCCATGCATCAGAATATTTTTCTGTTGCTGAAGACAAAATGTCTACTAGAAGAAAATCAGATGTGAAGAGAGACTGGAAAGAAAAAGAAACTGGAATTAAATAAATGCTACTTAACACATTAAAAGGTGGGGTTACTTGTGATTTTACAACTTCTTCTCCCTGATTCTTGCCAATTGAGGTATTTCTGTGTTGGAAACGTAACTGCTTATGAGCAGTACAATGCAGTGGAGTGATTTTTATAGTATACTCGCAAACTGAAGAAACAACCAAAATTGTCATGTCCTGATCAAAACCAAAGCATAGCCATAGATGCTGCATCTTCAAGAATGCAAACCTTCTGGGGTATGTTTGGGGGGTGGGGAACTGAGCTGTCTCAGAAAGTGGGTTGGGTGGAGCCTCAGTGGCAGGAGGCAGTAAATTGCTGTCTGGATACAGCAGCACTTGCACTTAAATGGGTAAGAGAACAGCCAAGACATTCACCTCCCAGGCTAGGAGGGAGGAGAGCCACAACAAAAATAAAGGACGTTGAAGGCATCACTGAAAATTGTTTTGCCTTTCTCCCCTTGGCTGTTCCCTTTTCCTTTTCTATGATGTGTTTAATATATATTGAAGGTGTACATTCTAGTGTAATTTCAATAATTTGTCTTGTGCTTTTGAAGTGGAAGCATTGCATCAGTGTTCTTGTTATTCACTGCAGAAAGGTGTCAGCTACACTTCTGAAATGCTGCCTTTGGGAAAAAGAAACATCACAATTAAATTTCACCTCTTTTTGGCACAGTTTGGGAATACTTGGACAGATATTAACTTGCTGTATAAGTGAAAGCTTTTGGAGAATCTAGCTTTTAAAACACAAAAATTGTCTTAGAAGATCTCTAACAAGAAAAAAGGAAAACAGCACTTCTCACTGTATGTATTAATGATTTAGAAAACTCATGGAATTTTTAGTCTGTGAAAATTGATACAAAGTAAGGATAACAAGACCATCATTTCTACTTTGCTGGCTATTTTGTTGGATCCTAGAGGTAATTGTGCTTTAGTAATTGGAATTCACGGACACTTTCAGAATAAAGTTCTGGTTTGTTTACTGTTCATGCTTCAGCAAAAGCTGATGCTAGATTTAAAATAAATTAATTCTGTATTAGATAGATATGTCAACTGGCAAGTATTAAAATGCAGAATATTTAATATTCCTTCAGAAGTTTTCACTGGCAAGTAGAAAAATTAATCTGCAAATTACCTCTGTAACTCTGTAAGAAAAATATTACTTAAATTCAAATCTCTGCAACACTTACTAATATACTTACTGTGACATAATACTTAGAGAAACTGTTCTTGTTTCAGGAAATGTTGACCTAATTTTGTGTGCAGTTCTTGGCCTCAATTTTTCTTGTGGAAGTGCATTCCTTTATTAAATGTGCTGAAAAAATAGTTTCTGGTATTTATAACAATAATACTACTTTTCTGTCTGTATTACAGTAAGGAAGGTGGTGAAAATTCACTTTATGGTTAGTCTTTTAGTTCTTGATGTTCGTCCCTTAAATCTTACTGCATTTCAGTTTTCTCCTAAGATTTTTTCTGCTGTTATCTCTGGACCTTCTTGTCATGTTCTGCATGTGTAGGAGAGAAATGTTAATTCAAATCACTGGAAAACAAAGGCTGAGCAAGATGATAATGGCAGAGAGTGTCACAGGTGGAGGTTGGTCTCACTCTATTTAAAGTGAGTAATGGAACAATTTTAGAGTCCGATGAGGCACCTGTGATATTCATTGTCAGAAAGTTGCAGAAAATTTGTTTTCTTCTACAGTGACAATAAAATTCTTAATGAGCTAGGGTAAATCAGAAACTGCAGAAAGTTTCTGAAGCTTACGTATTTTCAACCTGCTTCTGTTTATTTCTGTTATTTCATGATGGTTTGATAAACTTCCATGCAGATACTTTTTCTCTTAGTGAGAAGACACCATCATAGAATCATAGAGCAAATAGACTATGCTATTTTTTGAAAGAAGAAGTTGTGGGTGTGGGGGTTCATGACAGTCCTAGGACTGCTTTTCAAGCATTGTTTTTCAAGCATTGCTGTCCAAGTGCCTTATAGCTCAGCATTAAGGTTTTACAGGGCAGGTGAGATTTACACAGAAACCCCCAACAACAGAGATACTCGCCCATTCCCTTGGCTGCACTAGGCTGACCCAGAAGGGAGCCCTTCCCCTGTTCCCTGAAAATAAGAGGTACAGAACAACCTCAGAGTCTGAGGCATGCCTCTTTCTGACTGCTGTAAAAATGAACTCTGTCGTGGCTGGAGGCAGGACAGTGATCTTGGATGAACACTAGAGCTGATTTGAAGAAATGGGGTCCAGAGCTGTCCTTAATTCACATTTTATTATCCATAGAGAGTAACTTACACCGCTGTCTTGGTCATCATCATAAAATTCTGTGTGGCAGCGAGGACTGTTGTCAAAGCCTTACTTTCCTAGGTTATGTAAACTTAGGTACCTGTGTATATATTTTCAGATTTCAGGTAAACAAAAAAGTAGTGTTAAACTCTGAAGCATTTGTTTGAAAATACTGCTGAAAACTTTGCCCTTCCCAGAAAAAAAACCCAACAACAACAAACCCCAGAAAAAAACCCCAAAACCAACAAAGGAAATAACATATTTTACCTGCCAAACTCAGTAATTTGTATTACACACTTCTGAATATTTCTGACTCTTTAAAACACAAGAGGTAAAAAATGAAGCAATGCTACATATGGTTGGAATATTTTATTAAACAAATTTTACTGTACTGGTATAAAGCCCTCTGTATATTTCAGATTTTGTAAACTAAATTTGTGGTCCAGTTTAAAAGCTTTTATAGTGGTTCATGAAGATACTACTTCATGATTGAATAGAAACCTTGAAAAACAGTTAAAACAATTTTTTTGATTATAATTGCTAAAGTACTTGCTGAACATACTTCACAAAGGAGCTGAGTGTTTCTAGTGCTGTCCTACTGCGAGGCTGATCTCACCAGCTGTCAGAACTGTGACATTTGCTCAGTATATATCTGAGAGCTATAGTAACATGTGTGCCACTGCCTTAAAAAAACGTGCAACTGAAAGATAAAGTTCAATTACTCAGTTTTGAAACTATTAAAAAAATTAAAGTTTATTAAAAATAATTGTTTAGTTGACATTAGAGCTGTGAAAATGTCAATATGTAAAGGTGAACTTCCTAAAGTAAACTTTTTATTGTTTTGTATTATTGATTTGTTGTTTATTATATTATTGGTTATTAACTAAAGCTTTATTCTGAAATTATATTTGATAACTCAGGTCTAGTAACTTTCTAACTCAAAGACTGCTGCTGGGGTTGGTTTTTGTTCTTTGGATAACACATCAGTTTCTCTTCACAGTGTTCTTGCAACTGTTGAAATGCCAGTAGAACATTAGAATTTTCACACAGTTCACTCTGACCTGTTCTGGT
>VXAC01001333.1:115301-156967 GCA_013399225.1 Rhipidura dahli
GCAGCAGGAATCCCGGGAGCTCTCGGCAGGCAGGGCGCACGGGCTACAGTGTAGCACAGGCTCAGAGCAGCAGCAGGGACACGGTGGCCACAGCCCGACTCCCAGCAGGGCAGGAACAAAACAGGCTCGGGAATCCCGGGGCTTATCCCACGGAAGGAAAGCAGCCAGAAATGCAGAGGTTCAGCGTAGCGTTGTCCTCACCACCACGGCAGGCAGCAGTCTCCCCTCACCTCGTGACCAACGCTGAGTGCCCACCGGCCCTCCGAGCTGAGTTCCCACCCCCAGGTGCCAGAGCGGGCAGCCTGCTTGGCCTTTCCCTTTTGTTCTCGTAATCACCCAGCCATCATTCTCTGCAACACACCCAGGGAAAAAATTCCACCAGGGAGAAGAACCGAAAAGGAAAACTTTCAAACCCCAACAAGTATATATTCTATTCTAAAAAGCGCAAATTTATCATACCAAATAGATTTAGTAAGGAGTGAAAAATCCTTGAATGTGTAGTAAGCATCTGCTTCATTTAACCTAAAGAAAAGGAAAAAAATCAAATAGATATGCACTGTTTCTTTGTTAATAAACCCTGTTATGTAGGTTGAGTAAGGATGCAGAGAGCATTTGGCATGACCTCAGATACTGGCACACCAGTTCACTGGGCTCACTGCAGAACAGCTATAAGCTTAAACTGGTAATGCTACAGAGGCTCATGTTTCTATAATTATATTAAATGCATAAGAGAAGTAATATTAGAAAAGATAACTCAATGTTATCTTGAGAACATGGTTTCAGCTGTTTGAGTAAGTAACCTGTTGGAAGCTAGACTGGAACACTGCAGAAAAATCTGCTGGCTAAATTGAGCAGGAGAATTGTGTAAGATTTCTATCAGTGATGAAGAGCCTATGTTTTGCAAAAAGGACCACTAACTACTGAAAAGGAACTTAATAAATTCAGTTCCTAGTAATTAAGAATACCACCTGGTTTTTTCAATAGTCAATATTTTGTTGAAATACTGGAATTATAGAAGCGTTTTGCTCAAAGGGACTTTAAGTATCATCTAGTCAGTCACCTGGGTTGGAGCAGTGTAAGGCACAAATCCAGGTTGAGCAGAGAATGGATTGAGCCCTGCAGAGAAGAACTTGGGGGTGATGGTTGATGAAAAACTCAACACAAGCCAGCACTGTGCACGCATAGCCCAGAAAGCCAACGGAATCCTGGGCTGCAGTGAAGAGAACTGTGGCCAGTAGGTCAAGGGAGCTGATTCTCCCCTTCAACTCTGCTCTGACGAGACCTCACCTACAGTAGAGCATCCAGCTCTGGTGTCCCCAACAGGAGAAGGAAATGGAACTGTTGGAGCAAATCCAGACAAGCGCCATGAAGTTGTTAAGTGGAGTGGGTCACCTCCCCTATGAAGACAGGCTGAGAAAGCTGGGTCTGTTCAGCCTGGAGAAGAGAAAGTTGCCAGGAGACCCCATAGCAACCTTCTGAAGAAGGCTACAGGAAAGCTGGAGTGGAACACTGTTGGGAAATACAGTGATGGGATGAAGGGGAATGTCTTCAAACTGCAATAGTAGGTTTTGATTTGAGAGAAATGCTTTACTGTGAGGGTGGTGAGGCACTGGAACAGGATGTCCAGAGAAGTGGAAGATGCCCAGTCTTTGAAAGTCTGCAAGGCCAGGGTGGATGGGGCTTTAAGCAACCTGGTCTAGTGGGAGGTGTCCCTGCCCATGGCAGGGGGGTTGAAAAAAGAAAATCTTTAAGGTCTCTTTCAAGCTGGGCCATTACAGAATTCTGTAGTCTCAACTTCCCTGTTCTGGGCATGGACATCTTTCCTTAGGCCAGGGACAAGGGGTGTCTCTCAAGGCTTTGCCTTGGGACTGGGACTTGTCAGTGCCTTTATCAATGACACCCAGGGACACCGAGCACGCCATCAGTGCATTTGCAGGGAATGGGGAGCTGAGCAGGGCAGGGATACTACAGAAGGATGGGGCCATCCAGAGGCAGCTGGACAAGCTTTAGAAGTGGTATGGTGAGAACCTCATGAAATTCCACAAGGCCAGGTGCCAAGTGCTGCATCTGGGTTAGGGCAATCCCTGAGTCACAGATTCTTCCCAGTTGGAAGAGACCTCCAAATCCCTCAGTTTAGCGCTGCCTCCATGGCCATCTCCACCATCTCCAGAACCAGCACTTGGCTGGTGCTTGGGGCTTTCCCATGCCCTTTCCCACTTCCAGGAGGGCTGGCCAGAGGGGAGCACACACAGACTGTGCTTCTCCTCCACAGCCCCTGTGGACAGCATGTCCAGCTGCCATGGATGGGTTCTGCTGGGGAATGTCTTTCCAGAACAAGCAATAGCAATAATAGCAATGTATACTTACGTGGTCCCTTGGCCAGTTTTTCCTGACTTTTACTATTGTGTAATATAATAAAATGATTTCTTGTGGTGATAAAACAAGGTCTGAAGGGAAGCCATATTTTCAATCTACTGTTCCAAAGAAAAAAAAAAAAGCAATAAGAAATTTTTGGTCTTTGCTCTGACCTGGGTCACTGAACAAGACAAAGTTAAATATAAGCAGACAAAGGATAGGATTATTTTCAGCCTGGATCAGTATCACTGTATTTCAGTGTTCCATCCCTACAGTTTTGTACCAATACAAGCATCAGTAAAACTACATTTACACTTGCAGCTGATGAGCAGCAGAGGGAGGAAGAGCTGCAATCTATCTTCCCCACTGCATACAATGCATTTGATAGTGAAGTACAAGTTAGCATGACATGTGAGCTGATGACAGTTCATTGCAGATTCTGGGAATATTTCATTTTTATAATACCTCTACTTCAGCTGTGTCCAACACCTGGCCCTGTGCAGGACACTCCAAGAATCACACCGTATGCCTGAGAGTGTTGTCCAGATGCTTCTTGAACTCAGACGTGGTGCTGTGACCACTTCTCTAGGGACCTTGTTCCAGTGCTCAACCACCCTCTGGGTGAGCAATCTTTTCTTGATACCCAACTTAGACCTCCCCTGATTCAGCTTCATGCTGTTTCCCTGTCACTGTTCACCACAGAGAAGAGATCAGTGCCTGCCCCTTCACAAGGGAGCTGTATGCTGCAGTGAGGTCTCCCCTCAGACTCCTCCAGGCTGAACAAGTGACCTCAGCTGCTCCTCATACGGCATCCCTGCAAGGCCCTTCACCATCTTCATTGCCCTCCTCTTGACTCTCTCTAATGGCTACTGTCTTTTTTATATTGTGTCACCCAAAACTGCACACAAGGCTCAAGGGGAGGCCATCCAGTGCAGCACAATTCCCTCCCTTGCCTGGCTGGCGATGCTGTGCCTGATGCCCCCCAGGACATGGTTGGCCCTCCTGGCTGCCAGGGAACAATAGCTCACATTCAACTTGCCACTGACCAGGACCTCCAGTTCCCTTCCTACAGTGCTGCTCTCCAGGTTCTTATTCCTCAGTCTATGTGTACATCCAGGGTATTTAGAGAGGTTTAAATGTCACAAGTAGCTTCTGCCAGTGCCCCCTCAGTGCCTGACTGGCTGCCAAGGGCTTCCAGGTCCAGATGGCGCTTGGGACTGTGTTTGTGTGTCCCTGGGTTTGGGAATCCCTCTGTACATTTTGATATAATCCTCACTCCAAGATTTACCCTAGCCTCAAGATTATCTTTGAACTTCATTTATTTCTTGTAATGCCAACATCTTCATGTGCACACCCATAAATACATTAAATAAAATTGACAGTGTTTAGTATTACCTGCTGTATATCTGAGTAGAAATTTTGAACCCTGGGGTTTCTGTCTTCCTCTCTTCTCAAAATGGGAAGTGGCCTTGTGCTTCAGAAGAAATCGAGCTACCCCCACAACAACAGAAAATATGGAGGTCTGTTTGAATGTGTTCTGAATTCTGTCCATGCAAAGTACATCCCAGCATGAGAAAACTAACAGCTTATTTCGAGAAATGCCATACAAATTATTCAGACACCAGTGTAAGAAGAGTTAAGAAAAGTTTAAAAAAACAGCAGCACAAACTGAATGGATAAAAGAACAAGATGTGGCAACAACATAAAACACATACCAATATATCAGGAAGTATCTGACATTCAGTTAAGGATTTCAGCACACAAGCTTTGTGCTTTTCCCAAATATGGACACAATGCCCTGTATTCTTTAGGGAGGCAGACATACAAAACACAAAGGAATTCAAAAGTAGCACAATTTTTGGAACTTCTAAGCAACTCGAAAACCCATTAGGGGAGGTGAAAGATATTTACATACAAATTTGCATCCTTGTAGGGTAAAGGAGACAAGACAAACTTCCCTCTTGAATGAGAACCTCTAATGAAAAATTAGATGATCAATCATATCAAACCTTCCTCCAAACAGCTGATTACCAGAGTATTGCACCTCAATTACGATGCAGTACTGGGTGGCATACAGTAATCCCATGTGTGTATCTTTATTAACAATGTTTGTCAGTTTACAAGTTTTAAAAGACACAAAAGCACTGTGGATAAGGTTGTCTTATAACTCCTCACTACTTTCACTAGCAAGGAAAGAAATTTTACCCCTCATTGACTACAGCAGATCTAATTAGGCAATACAGTAAAGATCACAGTTGTCTGCTAAGCAGTATATGCTTTTCTGAAAAGAAAAGGAAGCATAATTTAGAGACAATATGATTGACATCATAATTGGGAAGTGAATGGGATTGCTGGAGAGTCATCCAAATCTGAACGGACTGCTGGAGGACACTGAAAAGAAATTGACTATAAAAGCTTACACACTTCACAGGGAAAGTGCTTCTCGAGCACCACTATCTGACATGCACTCAACCCTGCTGTGCTAGACATTTAAGAACATTTGTAAAAGGCAGCAAGGTCACAGAATGATAATATAAAAGCAAGTCTTGAATTGAAAGCTCTCAGTGTACAATATGGCTGTATGCACATGTGATACAGTATTTCTACTGGTTTTATAAGGTTAATTAATTAGTATATCTAATAAATATTGTCCAGTTAGAAGAGCAGTTGGTTAGGTAATTTCCCCCTGGCTTCTGTCCTGTTGGAGCCCCACCCACCATGATCTTGTAGCCCTACATTTTATTATGTCTATGATGTGTGGTGCAAAACAAAATGTCCTTGCTAGACTAAAAAGCAAAACTAAACAGAATTCCAAGAAAGTAGCATAATATATGAGAAAGTGCAACTACTATGCTAAAGTGATAAAGTGTTAGAAACTATACAGCTGTAAGTTAAAATCTATAAAGGTACAGATATATAAAAAGCAAACCTCTTTAGGCATCAGAAGTATAGGCAATTATAAATAGTGGATCTATGAACTTTACAGTACTTGATTTTGCAATGTAAATATGTCTCTACTGGGGTTTTCAAATATTGTTGTTGCTTTCAGATTTTGAGAAAAACAATTCCAACAATGCAGCAACAAACACATGTAGGAAAAATGGAAAAATGAAAAAAAGTGATTATTATATAGACATAGTATGTGAATAATCCAGTTTGTCACATTCTCAAATCCAAAATACCTAAGGCATTTGGCAATCCTGACTACCTATTGTCCCCAGTAAATCATGCTATTTATTCAGGAGAGAATGGATTCTTCTCATGCTTCAATAGTTAGTTTTAGATGTTTTGTTCTTCTGCCTTGGGGAAAAAAAGACAAACAAACAAAACCCAACAACCCTAATAATCACCACATTCATTAAGTTTGCTTTTAAGCAAAAGGAAGAAACTCTCAAAAATCAGTGATTCTCACAGATGTCCCAATGTGTACAGAAATCAGCATATATTATAGGTGTACTTGAAAATGAAAATGCATGTGTATTCTCTGTGCAAAAGTACAGCATGCACTTTCTGATGGTCTCCCCCATCATTCCAGGCCTCCAGTCCTATAAACCTCTGGCACCTGGTGATCTGTGTGAATAGTTACTGATGCCAGCCCACCCTTAATTCAGTCACTGCTTCAGGTGTAAGTAACTAGGTGTAGCTAGTGACTAGGTGCAACTTTCCCAGTTATTCTACACTAACTGATGATATGCTAAACTTTATCTGTTATGTCATCCAGCTTGGAAACAAAAGAAAAAGCTGCAGGAAGCTAATATGCAGAAAAATGGAAATTATTGGTACATAAAGGTCAAACTAAAGGCTCCTGCAAGTAGTTTATAATTCCCTTTCATTCCTAGCCAGTGTATCAGTGGGTTCATCAGAATTGCTCAAATCAAGCAGCTTCAACAGTCTCAAACAGAATGGCCCATGGGTGTGGGCAACCAGAAAACAGCAATGCATCACCTGCACCAGATCCTGCACCAGAGCCCCTGGCTGACACTGCTGAGGGGGATTACCAGGCAGAGAGGCCATCACACCCAGTGGATGCACACCTCAATCATGGACCTTTTTACACCTTATTGTTCATCCTGTGAAGAATGCATGTTCATCCTCATTGCTAGGCATTCAGTAGAAACAGAAATGTACTGAGATGCATGAGCTTGACGTAAGAAGTGCACCCTCAAAAAGCACAATACGGGTCTATTGTGTACCTTAGCATGGTGAAGCATTTTTTCCTCCCCTGCTACTCAGCTGGCCCAACATCATCTACAATATACCTATTAAGAAAAATTACTTATTACAAATCTCAGCTGATGCCAAGCTGATGAACTGCTGTTATGACTAGAAAACTCCTCAGATACAGAATATGCCTCTTTCACAAACTAATTTCCTTGAAGTCATCTGACCTGCACTCAAAACTCTTAGTATGAAAATACTATAATTACAGTAGGCAAAGTTTCTTAGTACACTCTTCTGTAGCCTTCACAGAGTTAATTCTTGCCATCCCCTCCAAAGAAACGACAAAAATATGTACACTTATCTTTATCTAGGGATTGTTCTTTCCACAGCTGAAAACAGACATTCAAACCAGACATTTCTGCAGTCCATTTCACAGAATTACTCTGGCATGTTTCCAGGAAAACTTTTACCTTATTTATTCCAGATGTAAAACTGTGTTTAATTTAGTTGTTAATGCAAAGGTTTTTCCATTGTTCCCACTTTTTTTCCTCTTCATGCTTTATCCTTTTCTGATTTTGTTCAATGATTTTTTTCTGCTTTGGAATTCTACTGATTAATCAAATTACATATGAAGTATTTATGCAATTTTAGCTAAGAAATGCTAAATGTCTTCCATAAATTCGAAGTTCATTGCTTTATAAACCTGATTTACGTTTTCCATTTTC
This sequence comes from Rhipidura dahli, assembly GCA_013399225.1. NCBI lineage: Eukaryota > Metazoa > Chordata > Aves > Passeriformes > Rhipiduridae > Rhipidura > Rhipidura dahli. The sequence goes on from VXAC01001333.1 coordinate 122,543, forward strand.
TCTCATATAAAATAATTACAAAACAAAATCACAGACAGTGCATATAGCACCAGTAGTAACCCAATGGTAATGAAAGATACCCATACACTGTGAAGAAAACATGTCTGAGGATAAAGTGGTATTAAGTCTTTGAGAACTCTTTGATCTTTGTTCTGAGTAAAAGGACACATATGTACTTTACCATACATAAGAGTGGGTTAATAAAAGTCACACAAAGCAGCAGTGATATTCAACTGATTACCTCCCATATTCAGTCGAAAATCTTTTTTCTATTGTATTATTCAAACTTTAAAAAATAAATTTATATTTTTTCACTCTGTATCAGCTACTATAAAAAATCTGACATTTAGAATAAACAACCATTTAAAATGAAAAATATGAATCACTCATTTGCTAATTAAACATCATAATAATAATAATAATAATAGTAATAATACCACCTAAAGCACTGATTCCCTTGTATGCCATTCCTCTGTCCTGTCCCATTTTCTGAGTAGTACCTAAGAAGCAAAATAATTATGCTACCCACATAAGTAGTGTGAATGACCCCACTTCTAGACCTCTATTCCCATAAGAAATGCTCTGAAAAGATGTGAGGGCTGCAAGTTCCATAAAAGGCCAGTGCTGATGCATATCACTATGCATCACTAAACAACCACCAGACTGAAGAGATTTATGAAGACTTGTTAACATTTTGAACTGTACTTTTGAGGAAATGTTTGTCTGTGTGTGTTAAATAACAATCATTCAGATGCCAGTGTATGAGGCAGAACCAAACTAAACCTACACCCAGAGATCATAAGATGAAACAGCAGTCCATTGAACATGTATCTGTGAAATTCTGAAAGTTAAATCTCAGAAAGCCTTAGCAAACTATCATAAGGATTATGAAATGATGTCCAAGTATCTCTTTACTCCATGACGCAAGATACAGGAATATTATTGAGGCTGTGCAATCAAAATTTGATTCAGAAATCAAATCAGGATGAAATGAAAGGCTATGTCATGTAAACCCTGTGCAGCCCCTAAGAGACCTTAGCAGTGAGGCAGATGTTCAGTCTGTATGAGTAAGAGTCTGCACAAAGGTACAGTCTGCTTTCAGAGCTGTTACAGTCAGGAACTTGAAAGACTTGCGAAAGGACTGGAGTGTGCACATGAAAGGCATCAAATTCTACTCGACTTACAACTGACCAAATTGAAGGTATTTGGTTAAAAACATTTCCAAAGTTACCTATCCATGTAGAATGCTGGCAAAGTATCAAAACAATTACATCCACTCTAATAATAGTGAAATACTTAGAATAAAAGCTCTATAATAAACATTAAAAAAAAAAAGTTTAGATTAAAGGACCTTCCTCAAACTGTATGAAAGTTTGATATCAAATAAGACAAAAGAGAATTATCTTCCTTCCTGGATTTCTGATTTTTTATTTTTTTTTTTTTTGTGAAATTCACTGACTGCCAATAACTGCTCAATTTCCTTTCCAAGAAAATGTATTAGAAAATTCTCTGCACTTTTATTTTTGTCTTGATCCTCAGAAGTTATTAATTTTTCTTATAACTTTAACCTGTGAGATTTTCATTATCATTTCCATTTTGAAAACAAACTGTAGATGCCACCACTGAAACCTCTTTGTTTATACAGGACTATTAGAAGGGATGTTTTATCTCCACATAGTACATTTTCTGTATATCTGTAAGGGAAAAAAAAGCTTATAAGCTTTATTAGTTAAATAACTTCATAACTTTGAAAGATGACAGCTAACTATTGTTTAAAATTTTGTTAAATTATATTTACTAATGTACTTTGTAAGGGTTTGAAGTCAATGGACAGAACAACCCTAAGCATAGTCTCTGACACCTCTTCTGTGCAATTCCCAAAACTGCAAATTCATTCTCACCCACACCAGTACAAGTGCACAGAAAAGTGAAGAGCATCAATACCAGCTATGAAGAAACCCTCAGGGCTGGAACCCCTTCGGTGCTTGTTGGAATATTACACCATCCATTCAATTTGTAGAACAAAGGTAAGAAGAGAGTCCTTGGTCAAACATACCTGAATGTTTTCCAAGGAGAGGTGGTAACTTACATGGGCTTTTGAGGTAATTGACTCTGTGTTTAAAAACTCACAGACAGCACGTCCCAAGGCAAAGCTTTAAATGATGATGATTCCTGAGACTCACTCACAAGACTGGCTTCAATTTAGGATTTAAAATGCATACTCCAGGAAAATGCTATGAAAAATAGAGATAAGAATGATGTATTGGCTTATTTATATAGATATCATGTATCAACTGATCACGAAACTGTGCAATATATTCTCATACAGTGAATACAAATATGTCAAAATAATAAATGTTTTGTGTTTGCTAATTCCTCAATACTGTGTTTTTACATATTGTAGCTGTATATGTGTTGATTTTTTCAATTATATTATATATAATAATTATTATATATTTAATGCATGCATTATATAGTAATTATCATTCCAATCCCATAAAAAATATATCTAACACCTCTTCTAAACCTGCTCATATCAACACAAATTTTCTAACTCTCCAGACTGTTTGGATCTGAGAGTGGCAACAAAGGGAATTAAACAGCTTGTTGTTTGGTTTGTTTTGGTTAGACCACCCTTCCTTCTCTCTTGTTATGTAAAGAAAAACCTAGATTGATTGGTTTTGTTGGATTCTAATCTTGATTGTAATCTGGCACACCAGACATGCCTCTATTTCTATCTGTACCACATGCGCAATAGTACAGTTAATTCTTTTACAAAAAGTTTTTCAATAACAGATTTAATGTCTAAATTCTGTGGGTTATAGGCAGGTTTTACCATTGCCCAAGTTTCAAAGCAAATAATGTATGTATTCGATTGTTCATACAGCACCTTAGAATTTCAGAGCCTTTTGTGATAGCATTACAAAAAACCTCCTCTTGCATCTGCCAGGTTCTTTGGATTTAGCCAGGTTGTGATGGCAAAGCCAAAAATTGTATTCCAAATAGTCTGAAAGTGGTGTTTCCAGTAATCCATTTAGATGAGTCATTGTTTCAGTGGCTCTCTCAGCTGCCTCACTCAGGCTTTTAACTCTCAAATGCATACTTCCATCGTCATTAAAGGATGGTTGTCTTGGCTCTCTGGGCTGCTTCCTCCCAGATCTGCATACTTTCTCTGGCTCGTTGAATATTTTGCATGATTATCTGAGACGTTTCACCTTTTAAAGGGAATTCATTAGTTCACTGATCAATCAACCTGACTTCCTTTCCTAGACTAATACCACCAGGCTCATGTAAGGACCAGAAAATTGCTGTATGAAGTACCACGGAAACTAAAATGACATCTCATTGAACAACTGTGAAATACATGAATTTACAATTAATTGTTCCTTCTTTGATACAGAAAAAACAATACAAGGTACACACCTGATGCTGGAGAATTTAAAGTATAGAAAAACATATCTTTCAATAACTGCATACTTTGCCCCTTTATCTTGATTCTAATAAAGATATCATATAGGACAGAAAGGAGGTGTGCACATCTTATAATGCATTTTTCATGTTTGATGGTGAGTAGAAACCCATCATGTTTTGTTTGAAATACATTTTTAAACAATTTTTCATCACTGCCTTCTAAATGTACTCAATTTGCATCAGCAATTTTTTTTTTTACCAGAAATTATCACTCTTTAGGAAAAAGAAAAAGCTGGATCCTGTCTAAATAGAGACCATGTTTAACAGCTTGTTTAACTTAAAAAAAATTCTGACTGTCAATTTTTCCAATCCATCAACACCAAAGTATCAGGACTGTACCCCAACAATGTTTAGTCATTGGCTCTGAAGCTGTAATGCCTAGAGAAACAGATGGACTTAAAAGTACAAGATCAGTGCTTTGTCAAAATTCTTTCTTTAGACAGAACCAGTGGATTCAGCTTCGAGGTCCAACTGCTAGAAATTGACTCCAAAATGAAGAAATACAAGCATTCTCAGTGCTGCCACACAAGTTTTCATTGCCACTGAAAGGCTCCTTCTCTCTCACAAGCCCAGAGGCCTACTCCATATCCTTCCTAAAAGCACCTATTTTTAAAAGTAGTTTGTTTGTGACATGATTTATATCTAAAAGTAAAATATTAATTTATAATAGAAGAGTACATTTCTGTTTAATGGACATAGATGCTTTAAACATGCCTATTTATTTGTAGATCAGAAGTATATAGAACTTTCCACCCTGGAAGAAAAAATACATGGTTTTAGTTTTAAGGCATTAAACAACTGCCATGGTACAAACATGGTACAAACAAACGCCACTCCCAAACTCTTAATGCAAGAGGTTGTATTTTCAACTGACATGAATCAGTCTTTTGTTGGATCTCTTTTCATTACACAATGGAAGGAGAAAAATGAAAAATTCTGGTTTATTTTTACATGGTATAAGCAATCATGAAACAAAAAGTAAGTCGCTGTTGCTTGTCTGTGATAATTCACCACGTCTGCAATATTTCTGCCACCACCTTTTTCAGCACCTGTCTGTTGGCCAATCAGAAAAAAGCAAAAGGCCTGAGTCTCTCCAACTCCATGGAAACTCTTTCCAAAAATACCCCCAAGCGAAGTGTCTCCCTAATAGGAGCTACTGACTGTCAAATCTCTCAGCAGTTCATTCTAAATAGCCAGCTGTGTTTAAACGTTTTTTTTTTTTTTAATTTAGTTCTACTGAAGCTAACAGCAGAAGTAATCAGCTGTTCCATGTTCCTCCTTCAGCATTCACTCCTCTTTCCAGAAGTATGGATGTCACATTCTTGCACATTTGTCTTTGTTAGTGCTATGGCTTCTGGTAGCAGTACACAGCTGCCTACCCCTATCTGGCATCAGACATGTTTTTAGGTGGCAGGCAGAGTCTTCCTACGAGCCACGGGAATACATTTGGCATAAGCAAAAGACAGCATGCAATAGCTGCTACAAAGGTAAAGTGATGTAAAGCTGTAGTATGATAAAAGCACAATGAGAAATAAGTATTTATTTTCCTACAGATCAGCATCTCACAGTTTGTTGAAAGAGGCACATTCCTTTTTCAAAGTTAATCCCCTTGAAAAGAAAGAAGCTTGTATCTGGTATTGAACTTCAGTGCTGTCTGTGCCTGCTCTGATCAAACACATTTCACATGCTAAGAAGGAATCCAAATACATAACTGGCTGTGAATATAAACCTGTAAAATACGCACTACAGGCTTGCAGCTAAAATCGATCTAATAGAGATCATTTTCCTCATGAAGAGGAAAGTCTTAATCTTAGAACATACAACATTAGAAGATGACATGTGATGCTATAAAGTATTTTTCTCACTGCCCAACTATGGGAATTTTATGATATGTGTAAGTGCAAGTAGTTTTCATATAAAAGAAAAAATCAGCTGTGTTTGAAATATAATCACAGAGGTACAGGTAATATATAATGTGAACAGGACTGCAGCACTTAGAGTTCAGCAGTTCCATACTCCATAGGGCACAGAGGGATGAATAACTTTTCAGATACAGCACATGTAGTTATAACAAGTGTAATTAACTTAAAAACAAAATAAATGGTAAAGCCATATGAATATGACTAACATGTACAGCATACAGGACAAAATCAACTGAGAGAAGAGCAAAACTTAAGGCATTTAACGAAACTAGACAAAATTTGAGCTAAGGTCTTGTATATGGACTTCTTAAAAAATCCTTAATTTTAAGAAAGAGGCTTGTGTTAATTCTGCTTCACACAGTCAAGACAAAAATTAGCTATCTAACACTAATGGCTTGCTTTTCTTCTTTCAAACAGCCTGTTTAAATTAGCATGTTACTTCTGTGCCACAAATTCTCCACTACTGTGTTTTAACTATAATTTATTTTGCTTCTTTTCTTCAGATTATTATGTAATACTACAGTGAGGTAATGCAGCTTAGATTTCTTAAATTTATCATATAATTTGAAATCTTTACATGCTAGATTATACAATCTAGATTATATTGCCACGTGCTACACTGTCAAATTCTATCCTCGCTGTCTCTATCCTTATGAGATTGCATCGGTCCTGCCTTCTTTAATTTTCATTCATTTCCCTCTTGCTCCTTAATTCAACATGAAATTGATTTTTTAAGTTTTTGTACTTTATCAAAATCAAAATCAGCTGTTATATGGGCTTGCTTAAATTCTCATTTGTATACATTCCCAAATCCTAAAATGTGGAATGGTCTTTCTACTTAAACCACAGAAGACTGTGGTCAGTTCAGAGTTTGTTGACACCTCATTTCTTTTCTCTTTTTTTTTTTTTTTTTTTGTTTGGTTTTTTTTTTTTTTTTTTTTTTTTTTTTTTGTTTTGTTTTGTTTTGTTTTTTTGACACCGGTAGATAATATGCCTTAAATATTTTAAAAGAATCGGGCAGTGGAAAGACCTTCTCCAGGCCAACTCACAGCAGCAAGCCCCGCCGGTGCGGTGTGGCCGCAGCTCCATGGCACGGCTGAGGGCCCCGCCGGTGCAGCTCCATGCCGCACTGCACAGCAACACACCCGGAGGCCGAGCTCGGCCCGTAGGCACCAGCTACGCCACGGCCCCCCGGCCGCCACAGCCACCCAGGCCGGCAGGCTGCACGCTCCCTGCCCATCCCCGCCCCGCCTCGCCCTGAGCAGCCGCTCTCGCCGGCTCTGGCCGGCACCTCTTCACCTGCAGCACCATCGGCATTCACTGGCGCCCACTCGCTTCCCCAAAGCCGGACCCCCTCCGCGTTTTCCCCTCAGTGCCTCACGCTGGGCCTGTGAGTGCAGCCTGGACGGGGAGCGAGGCCTGCCCTCAGACATGCAGGATGCACGGTGCCACGGCTCTCGAGGGAGTCCGATGAACACAGGGCCTCCTGGCAAAAGGCAGGCTCGGGCAGCGCCGCCCTGCCCAGGGCACTGCCCGCTCTCAGGTAACGTGGGCACAGACATCTCTACCCTGGGCACAGCGTTTATTGGCAAAGATCAAACAGCTTTGCCCTGTGCGTCTTTGTGATAAATGCTGTGAGAGCGCAGTGTGCTTCACAGCCCCAGATGCAAAAGTGTATTGATCACAGTGCACAGGGCTGCGAATTCCTAACAAAATTCCTGGAAATTTTAAGGGATGTTGGGGGCACTCAATGGTCAAGTAGCTGTTTGTCCATGTGTTCCATTATTAACTGTCCAGCTATTAAAATTAAAGAATATGACATCTTAGAATGATAATACAAGTAGTGTTGAGCGAAGCAGTATGACAAGTTCCTCAGTCTGAGGTGATTTGCCTCATCAAGACCTTAGATGGACCATGCACCGTGGACTGAGAAGTTTTCATCTCATTCCCAATTTAAAAAATGGTATTATTTCTTTGTGAACTTTCTGTTCATGGTTTCCTTTCCCACTCTCAGCTGTGGAAATTCTGGAAAGTTGTATTATTTTCAAGTTTATTGATGTGTTGTTACTTGCAGCCCCTCAATCTCTTTGCTGATGAAGTGTTCTATAAAAGAAGGCTGGGAGGTATTATTATTACTGTTCTGTTAATAGTTTAATTTTAACAATTACTGTATTTCTTCTAAACCAATTACCAATACAACTGCTAGCAAAAGATGAAGGTGTATGAGCTTTCCCATTGCACTCCTAAGAAAATCCTCAGAGAAACTTGGAAAATTTATATTTGAGTACCATTGACACTGCTTGACTATTTCGCTACATTTGACGCTTTCATGCATATGTGACAGGTAGGTACTTCCAACACACTCTATGAAAACATAGATTAGCTCTAGCTATGTAAAAAAATCTATTTGCAATATATTTACAAGCAAAATTAAACGTTTTTGCAAACTGAGGGAAAACAACAAAGCTATGTATGGCATTGAACTACAGCATGATTTTGACCCAGTCTGTTTAAGCACAGGCAACCAGATTATTTTTTTGCTCTTTCGGAGGTGGAAAAAAATGTCTGTTAGTAACTCAAAATAACTGGAGGTTTCTGTGGCAACTGGTAAAGGAGGTTGTATCTATCTCTGCTGCTTAAAGTAGAAGCTGTTCTTAGAGATTTCTATTTGAAGTTTGCATACTGGTGTTTGACTTCGGGTCTTGGAAAGGAGATTGCCGATCTACTTGTGTTTTATCTTGTTGCTATTTAGAGTAAGATACAAAATAACAAGGACCATAACAGGAGTTCTGCTTCCTCAGGTGAGTACACAAATCATTAGGGTAAAGAGCTGTGCTTATTACTGTATTTTGGTTTCATGCAATTAACGATGAAAATCTTTTGCATTATGTAACATCTTCATCAGATGGAATGGAAAACTTGCACAACCGGAATAGTTTTATGGTTTTTGACATGAGATTTGGAATGACTTGAGCTGACTAGTGTTAGAATCTATTATTAAGGTTCCAGGAAAATTGCAGCTATGTTCCATCAAATCTATTGGTAGTGAAAACTATTATCTCCATGGAGTTCTGTTCATCAACTGAATTTTCCATAATACTGCAGTAGGGATGGAGTGAGCCTATTAGCCATATATCTCTTATCTTGTTTGATGTTATTATTAATTTTAAAATGTTATATGCAAATGAAAAATTATTGCATCATTGCATATTAAAGCGTGTTTATCTTGCAAAATGTGTAACTGTTCCAAAGTTTTAGTCTGTTTGCCATTTGTTTATAGTGATTTACTGGCTTTACTACTTTAATAAAGGAGAATACACATTATTTTTGCAATAAAAATGGAAGGTCTTGATTCCAAAATATTTAGTACAGATCAAAGGATATAAGCATTCCTTAAATCTTAGAAGAAAAATGTTGGAAAATTTATTCATGACTTAATAGAGCTGTATGAAATCTTGCTCTATTATGTTTTCTAGTTATGAAGAGTATTTCATTTACAGTTGAAGCCAAGAGGACTTAATTGAATACAAATAATTCACTTTCTGGGCAAATGTTTCTATCATGCTGTACAAAAAGTATTGGGCATACCTGATTTATGCAAAAAAATACTGTATCTGTATTCAAAAAGCTAAATTCCTTTAAAAATATCTCTGCAGGTATCTCCAGGCAGATATATTTTCTTCCCAGAAGTGAAAATTTAAACAGATAATTGCAAGAACCAGGATTTCATCCACCTACTCCCTGTAGAAAATGCTGAAGATAGCCCAAGGCAGCTTGTTGCTGTTTATACTCAGGCTATTTTTGACTCTCATTCCAAGGTGGCAAAGTCTTAGGCATTTAGTGGAAATGCTGAGTGCCTGACAAAGGACCATGATTCTACTCTGTGGGGTGACTACTTAAAAATTAGGCATACAGAGGTTAACTCTTGGGTAACCAGCTCCTTCTTTGTGCACAGTTTTCAGATTGAAATTTTTAGGATGATGATTCTGTTCTTATTTGACACGCTGAAATCATTATAAAATGACCTAAAATAAAATCATTTAACAATTTCATTACAATGTGGTAAGGATCTCAAGCTGCAGGAATGGGGTTTTTATACATTGTAAAGTATTCCCAGCCCAGCAGGGAATCTGTTCAAGCTGTGTCTGGGGACAGTAATTGCCTGTATGAAGATGCCAATATGCTCTATCAACCACTGAATTACAATGTGTGGTACTAGCACTTGTTAGTACATAAAGATCTTCTGGGTCCTATAGGGAGATCTGAGTGCACTTCTGTCACAACAGTACATCTGCTGCACTTCCATTTTGGCCAAGGAGCAAATTTTAGTGCAGAATGCAAGGCAGTATCTGGAAGACCTTGAGCTAACAACAAGTGCCAGTCTACCAAAGGATTTCAAATCTGAGGGCATGTATAATGGGTGCTGGCAGAAGGGACAGAGGTCTGCAACATCTCTTTGCAGCTATAATTGCTTCTGTCCCCTCTGCAGTGTGTGACTCCCAGTAGGTTGCAATCTGGCAGAAACCACGTTACCCACACATTGCTTTTATTTCTGGAAACTGTGTGATAAAGTCTGTAGATCAAACCAACAGTCTTCATGTTTACTTCTTCCTTTCACTGAGTTTTAACAGAAATTATGTGCCTGAAAAGGTGCTTTTGGACAGATTTTTTTTCCCTGGGACTAAATTCTCACAGGAGTTTTAATGAGGTGAAAGTATTTCCTTAGCAGAGATAGTAAGGGAGAGTTGATTGTGTTACACATTATGCTCTACAGCTCTGTAGGAACCAAAAATGTATTTTGATTGTTTCAGTGTTAATACATGTGTAGAGCTGTGGGGTATTTTTAAAGCACACATGTTTTCCAGGGACTTTTTACATCTTTTCTGAGGGAGATACTTCTTTTCTGATTATAGTATTATTTCACTTGACATGTGGAAATTCAGTGGATTAATTTATTTATACAGTGTAGTATATGGTTACAGATTAATAACTATCAATTATTACAAAAAGTTACACTATTTCTACTCATAACTCCAAAAATGTTAAGGGTCTTTTCCAACCTAAATTATTCTAATTTTTTCTTTCCTACAAGATTTTAAGGTACCAAAGGAAGCTATTAATTTTAAACTGTTCTTAGTAGAAAAAGGCAATTATTTTCTTTATTATCATGAAAATAATGTTGTTCAAAAAAAAAAAATTAAAAATCTATTACCATAAAAAGGTGTAGAAAGGGAATGGCTAAGTTCTCTGAATTTCTGAGTAGTAAGTGCACAGAACTTTGTGCCACTTCCAGGCCTAACGTTGCTTCTGCTGGAATTCCAGATAGTGGCAGTCTGCTGAAACATGAGTTCAGTTACCAAATATAGATGAGTGGGGTACGAATTACATAGTCACAGAGGACAGATGTAACACACAGGCCACAGTCTTCTCGATGCTTACTAAGGACCAAGCAAGCTTTAGTGAAGAGCTGGAGCAACTTTAAGCCTATTTAGATAGAGAAGGAGAAAAACAACTTTATCTACTGCTAATTATACTTGAACTCTTCATATTGGCCTGCTCATTGTAAGATCTGTTTTATATTTCTGCTAAATGTTAATTGTTGTATTTGTGGAGTAATTTTGCAGGATTTCAACATTCAGAGAAAAACTATATGCCTTTTGTGTTTTAAAAAAATCTTACTAGGTACATTTCATCCTTCGTGACTCTTTTGAACTGATAGGCTTTGAGTCGTTAAGTAATAATTTCTTACTTGGAAGCTTCTGCAAATTCAGGATGTTTGTATTTTCTTGAAATGTGTCCTTTAATTTTCTATGTTTTTCCTCATTTTACTATATATCTCTTCAAAACTTTAATTTGATTAGTTACTCTATTTTTTTTTCTGAAATTATTGCAATCCAGTACATTTCAAATTTAATATTTACCATATGATTTTTTAGAGCATCTATATTGGGTTTTGAATAAGTATTTAAACTGCACGATATAAAAATGTGGTTTTACCTGGGAGTAGTTATCAAATATATCTAGGACCCCATAAATAGTCTGTATGTAATAATGTTGAAAGTACAGTACTGATCTACATGCACCATTGTATGTTTGTGTCTTTAAATGATACAGTATATGGCTTTGCAGGTTACCTAATGAGTAATGATGATGAAAACTGTTATAAATACATTGTAGTCTAACTTGGAGAAGCTAGAAATAGCATTCAAAATTTCTAATTATGATCTTATAAGCTACTTGATAGGGTTAGTGATACTTCACCTCCAGTTCCCTGTGGTTACAAGTTGCACTAAAAGAATAGCAGGTTTATGTATTACGGTGTGGCTGAGAAAAGAGTCTTTCTCTTGGAAGCCTCCATTCAGCTCTCTAAAGCTAGACATATGAATTCGTTTTCAGGCACCAGATTCTTCTCACCAAGAAGGCTTATCAGCATTAGAAATTGCCAGTAAACCAGCACATTTAAACCCATCAACTTTATCTAAATATCCAGGTATAGACTGATTAATCTAAATATAGACACCAGGCTTTGAAAATTACAATATATGTAGCCTTTATATTTTTCTAATGACAAAGCTGAGTGTTGGGAAGAAATATGTTAGTTCAAAATACATTAATTTTAATCATCATGTTGGGTGGCAAACAATAAGTAAAATTGTCCTGCTACCCATGAACAGCCCATTGAAACATTAGAGCAGCTTGGTGTTGGAAGTCAGGGAAGTTTAGCTGAGTATGTAATGTGTCACTTTGAGATGTGAACAAGCTAGGAACCAGTGTGTATCAGATTTAAATAAAGATATCATTTGAAGAACAGATATTAAGAAGTAGTTTAAATAACACCTTTGTACATTTGAATACAAAGCTTTTAAAAATAAGAGGAGACAGAAACTCTGCAGGTTTAACCCTTGTTTCCCTGGCATTCATCCAGTTTACGCCTTAACAGCTGAGCCTCTAGACCAACTGTTTGCTGGGCTTCTCAGATTCTTTAAAGCTGCTATGTGGTAGTCAGTTATACTGTATATACTTTTTTAGATTTTGTTGACAAGAGATTGGCATGGTTGCTAAATTTGTTGCCCTGTAAACAGAGATAACAGGAAAGGAAGACGTAATCCCAGCAAATAATGAATTTATCAGTTTATTCTATAAAAACATATATCAAATCCCAAATGCTTTGGGTTTCTTTTACTTCTCTTTTATGTGTTGATTTGTAATCTGTTGGCAAGACAAACTGGCATATCAAGAGATGCATATGCTAAGCCAAGAATTCCAATAATCTATCAGTCATTTAATGACTACATGCTGGGTAAGCCCTGGTTTAGTGACTAAAGGTAATTGGAGCCTGCACAAGCTGATGCAAAATACATCCGAGTGCATCGCATGACTGTCAAGCCATTTCTCCACTATCAGTAGAGAATTAAGGAGTTGGGTTTTTTTTAATCTTACGTAAAACTGTTCTTGTAGAAATTATCATTAGAAGAACAGAATATTCCACGGTAATTAAAACCACTGATGTTCAACTTAAATAAATGCTTTGCAGAAACAATAATTATGTTTCAGATCACATCAGCCACAATCTAGTGACCAGCTAGACAAATACATTTCAACAGGGAGATTTTCAGGCCAGTCCTTCCCTTGGGGAAAGTGTGGTTTCCCTGATGTCTTGTTTCTTGCTGACTTTAGAGAGAATGCTCATCCTAATTTTGAAGTCATGTTGGGAAACTGGAAAGGTATCGATGCTTCTCTGCTTTGTGAAACTGGTGCAAAATACACATTATACACTTCCATTGTTCAGAATGATGTATAGGTTGTGAAATCTATTTCTTCAGTGTTTTACTTTTAGCATATGATAGCTTGATATTTCATTTTTCAGTGTTGAGGAAAGTGCTACTAAATGGCTAACAAGTTAAAAATGTTAGCACAATAAGTAAAAGAGTATTAAACACATTATCAACCTTAAAGAGAAAGGATAACTTGGAATTTCTAATTCAAATATCCTTGTGTATATCTTCATAATGGTTTCAACTTGAACACTTCTCCTGTCAGAATTTGATGATTTAGTGTCTGGAAGGCAATGTTATGGGAAAGAAGAAAAGTAAATATATTCCTGAAATCTTCATAAGGCTAAAACCAGAAAAAAAATGAAGTGTAATAGAATTGATGTAAAATAACAAATCAGATGTGAAATGGCAGCATACATCCATATTGATCCAGTGGAATTGAGACTGTGCTAGGCAGTATACAGACAAAGGAAGGATGTCTTCCTGCTTCTGAGGGAAGATTCATGAGAAAAATGACTCCTAAGGGCTCTCATTTCCACCTAGACAATTGCAGTTCTGGCCCATTCCAATAGAAACCCAGGTTTATGGTATTTCATGTACCATTAGGTTCTGCTTATTGTCCAGCTTTGTGTCTAGCTTATGGGAACTGGGTTATAACTTTTTTCATTAAGAAATTGTTCTTATGTCTTTCAGGATGCAAGACAGAAGCTGTGGCCAGGCATTGCCTCTTTCTTTAATGCTGAAGGAGGCTTACTCTCCAGAGAGAGACACCAGTAAGGGATATCCTGAAAATATGTCAGAAGCTTCATCTTATCATGACTTTTTCTGTGATTCTCTGTCAGACACGCAGAATGGTGAATTTTCAAATGAACTTTCTGCCTTCCTTACCCAGGAGGAGATAAGTAAGAGCCTTGACATAGCTCGAGAAGCCATTGCAAATTCCATGGAGGAAGATGAGAACTCAGCACCAGACTTAACTCATTATCTCAATACCTCTCTTTCTAGCCCTTCAGAAAACCCTTCTTTCACGGACATCAACCTGCATGAACAAGATGCTTTACAGAGGCCTCAAGCAAGCAGTTGGACTTCACCTGCTGCAAGTCATGCTCTCCCAAGGAATCAGAAAGAGCAATCTACTGCACCTCAAATGGAAGATAGTTTTGTCACAGTTTCTAGGAGACAAGGAAACACCTCACCTTTTCTGCCTGCTAGTCCTAGCTTTGTCAGAAGCCTGAAATATTCAGAGAAAGGTAGTCCTAAAACAAGCCCAAACTCTGAATTGACATCCCAAGGAGAAGGTCCTTTCAGGAACAAGCTGTGTGACAAAGCTGCCACATTCATTGAGGAGTTATCATCTATATTTAGACAGGCAGCAAAGACAAGAGGCCGAAGCCCTGATGGGGACTCTTCTTCTCCAGACAGTGGATACCTGTCTCCTAATAAGAAACAACCAGCTTTAAGTACCTTGGTGAACCAAGAGTTTGACAAACCCCATCAAGAGACTGAGCCTGAGGAAAAATTACCTGGAGTTCATCTGAATGGAGAACACTATTCTGGAAGGGGGAGCATCATGGAGAGCAAAATGGTCCTGTGCCGTCCCTTCATCAACATGGAAGAGCATGAATTTTCACCACCTCAATTCACTCAGAAGCTCCGGAGCCAGGAAGTTGCTGAAGGAAACAAAGTATTGCTGGAGTGCAGAGTTGCTGGCAACCCAGTCCCTGATGTCAGGTAAGTGCTAAGTCACCAGATACCATCACCTGATTGTGGAAGACACCTAAGGGCAGGTATCACAGTGACCTGCTCAGAGGCAGTCACATAAGAGCAGCCAGTCGTGCAGTTTAACAAATAATAACACGTTCTGATGTCTTTATTACACTAGAGTGTTTCATTCTTATTTGCCAGGGAAATTAAATTCTGCTTGATTTAAGGGCCACATGGCAAAGAAACAGAATTGGCTCTAGCAACATTCTGTGTGATTGTTACTTCATTAATCTGGGTAAAAGAAGTCACAGGTAAACTTGTCCCTAAAGAGCATATCTCAAGAACACGATACAGCTTTTACTGCTGATTAATTAGAATGTTTCCAAGATTCATGTAAACTGTTTTTCTGAATCTTAACTTGTGCAGAATCTTAAAATAAGAAGGCAGATCTTAAGGACTGAGTAAAATGAGTGATGAGAAACACTGCTGACATAATAGCAGATTATTGTAAAATCAAGTACACTTTTAAGAAATCACATCAGTGTAAATTAATTTGTAACTTTTGTCTTATTTCCCTTTTGACACTCATAACTGTGCTATGTTAGCACTTTGTAGATACAGCCATTGCTAAATTGTGGCAAATATGGTTCATGCTAACTTCTCAGGCCCTTGCAAAACTCCCTGGCAGTCAAATTAATACACTTCCATTGTACATTCTCAAATTGGTTTTATTTAAAAATTATTAATAATTCTCCATCTGGCAACTTAAAGAGGACGATTAGTTACTTATAAAAATTACTTTTTCAAATTTTCCACTAAAAACAAATTTTCCTCTTAGTCTCTATTTCATTATGGATCTTAAAGAGAGGAAAAATATGGCAGCTGTACCTCAAAACTACTTATTTTGGAAGTCGATGCACTTCAGCCGACTTGGCTGAAGAGGTCACTCACACAGCGCGGGCGGCACAGAGCCCTCAAGCGAGCATTGCTGTGGAGCCAAGAGAACAAAAACTAAGGCTCACTCTGTGGTTAAAAGACAGCAAACAGCTGAGTGATGTTTGGGTGAGACTCCAAAGTCTTTGAATCTTGGGGAAAGGAGGGGGTTCTTTCCTTTAAAAGATGAGAAAACATGCAGAAAAATCTGTAGTGGATTTTTATCGATAATAACATTACTGGGAATCTCTAAACAGTTTCATGGTATCATCCAGACACATCACTGTCCTTTCTGGATATGAAATAGAGTTTTATGGTGTATCCTATATATATCCAGTAAATAGTTAATTTGCTGCAGTGGAAAAAGACAAGCCTGTTTAAAACCACCCACATATTGCAGAGCAAGTGAAGAATGTCCGTGCTACTTTCAGAAATAATTTCTGTAAATGGGAGTTTTATATGGTTTAAAAAGAAAGCAAAACACCAATGATACAATGATAGTTGACCATTCTGTTGTATTTTGGTAATTAAATTAATTCATTTTTCTAAAGCACTTTACTTAGACAATTGTTTCATTAAACTGAATTTCTGGTTTGTAATATTTATGGAAAACAATCTTCAGACCATAATCATATGAATTCAAAATATTTACTGTTTTCAGAAGAAACTGGCCGGAAAAAAAAAAAAGTGTGAAAGATATTAAGCCTTTTGGGAAGATTTCTGAGTAGGTAGAAAGTAGAAATGGATATTAGGAATGTATTGTACTATATTGCCAAAAGAAAGGCTATGGAACAAGCTGAACTGTTACCCGGTCTGAGAAGCGTAAGAGCGAGCCCTTTGGTACACGCAAAACCTGCTGAACAGGAGGTGCAGACAAGGGCATGAACCAGGGCTGCCATAGTGTGTACATTTGCATATAGCAATAAAATCTGTAGAAACCAAGCTTCAGCTTTTCTGATTTTTCACAGAAAACCCAGTTTCAATAACATAGCCACTGCAAAGACTGTTTTTGGAACTCTGTGTGATAGGCGTGATAAAAGTAGAAAGCCACTGGGATTTTTGTTGGATTTTTTGGTTTGGTGGGGTTTCTTTTTGTCTCAGCTGAGAAGAAAATAACTGGAAGCCGTATTTCCTAAAGTCATAAGGAAGTAACAATAGTGTAATGGTGACAAGAAACGCAGTAGGTTCTTATTTCACCCAGCATTCAAAAAGTTGTCCAGCATCATAATGACTACAGCTGAGCACTGGCAGCCACAGGATCATCCAATTGACACCACATCAAAAGGTCTTCAGAAGAATCTACGTAGGCATTTCTGATCTTTTAGCATGTTACTGCTTTTCTATGCCTCACATTTTATCCTAGATCCAAGTAATCTTTCTAACTGGCTTTCTTCTCTTTTTGTAGCTTTTCTTCTCTTTCTTTTAGCTAAACTGCAAAAGTCTTCTGCTTATACAAAGTTGAGCTAGAGTCCTTCTTTATCCTGCTACATTTCTTATGAGGATAAAGATAACAATGTTGCAGCATCTTAGTATAATTGAAGAAACCATCAAATGTAGTGTAAGGTCAAGATGTGTATTTGAAGGTTATTTGACTGGGAAAGTCTCTTTAATTTTAAGTTCCTTAGATGTTCATAGCCATACACAGGTGAAAGTAAAACAGTAACTGTTATGGTTTGAGTGATGAAACTTGACCAAAGTAGCTTTGCACTACAAGCAGAAAATAAGTAAACTTTGACAGAAGAACTTACAACTAGAATATTAGTGTTGAAATCCAAAAGAAAATAATCAGATAATCAGTTCTGTTTCAGGAATCATTACTGTTTTTTTCAAAGTTTGGTGTCTAACTTACTAGTTCTACAACCAGAAAATTAGATTTCTTACAATGAATATTTTCTCACTGATCAGAAGAATTCTTACATTTCTGAGCAACCCAGATTCCAGCCTAAGATCCAGGAAGGTACTGAATGATTTGAAAAGTTCTAGGGTATCTAAAGAAGGTCTAAAACATGACGAATATAAGTTGAAACAGAAATTTTCTATGTTACAATCAAAACAATTTATCAGTCAGTAGCTGTCCTTCAAAGTATATCAGCAATGCAGTGTTTAAAATACTTATATTAGCCTTGAGCTGGCTAAAGCAAACCCCACATGGGAGTGACTTAGATCTCTTCAGCATTTGCCCCACTACCTGAATATTTAATTGCTTCTGATGTTTGCCCGGAGCTGTAAGCCGTGATTAAAGTATTTTCTGAGGTCTGCCCCGAGCTGTAAGCTATGATTAAAGTATTTACAGATATTCACCCAGCTTCTGTAGCACAAGAGGTATTGAAATTTTTGTGCAAAATGTATTTTTTCCTTTTTCCAAAGCAAATTGGCTGATATCTCTGGGTGTTCATTAATAATCATACCCAGCCTGTAGGAGGAACAGAGTGGGAGGATTTCTCCCAGCCTTCCACCCCCCTCTCCTCCTTCAGGTCTGCTATAACAGCTTTTGAGAATTTTGGATTCTCTTTAGCTGTTAAGAAAAGCATCTTTCACTAAATTGTTATCTCAACCCATAGCCTCTGCTTTTGTCCCTTCCTCACCAGAAGGGGCAGGGAAAAGGGGAGTGGCTTAGTTGCGGTTTAATTTCCTCCTGGAGATAATCACAATAATGATAACGAAATGTTTCATTTGGATGGGTGGGTTTTTTTCCTTGCTTGCCTGTCTAACACCATAGAATACAATATTTAAAATAGATACCTGGAAAGTGCAGCTCTTTCCTAGGTGAAATTATCTTTACAAAGTTCAGATTGTGATGACAGGATAATTTATATAGGTCTTATAAAATAAACACATTTCTAGAAAACAGGCAGAGCAATCCACTGATGTTACAAAATGAATATTCAAAGATCTAAAAGAATGTGGATGTGGTTGGGAAGGTGGCCTGTGGGAACACAAACTCTTTACTTTTTGGGTTCTCTGAAAGTCCCAAGGAGGATCTGTAGATTCTGGCCACTGGGGTTATTCTTATGTTTCATTTATTTATTCTCCCTCTAGAATAGTTTTGACTACATGATGTATGCATTACCTTGTCTTTGTTATATAGGCTCTGTTCATCACCAAGCTCTTTCTTTAGAGCTGTAATTTTTCATGAACGTGGAAATAGCTCTTGTAAATTTGGGGGTTTGAAAGTTTCATATTTTTGTTTTGGTTTTTGTGTGTGGTTTTTTTTCATCCTGAAAATTGGAAGAATAAAGCCTGTTAGGTGCATGAAGATGGGTGCTGTAAGAGGCACTTGTAAAAACAAAGGGATAGTTATTGGAACTAGAATTAGGAAGAGAATTCCAGCTCAGGTACTTTATTTTTCTCTGTTTGTGAATACCAAAACCAAACCATGTGTCTCTGGTTTGTTTTTTCTGATTGCATTACTGAAAGTTTAAAAACATCTCAGTTCACTGCTTTAGTCTTTTATTCTCCTTTTTCTGCCTCTTAGTAAAAGAATGCAGATCTAAAGTTCCTTGCTAATGCTCCCAAAATAAATAATGTATGGACTAGTATTTATAAAAAGACCCAAAGATTAGATGAAAATGTTATCAAAATACTTGATGGCTAACATGAAAAGCTTAAAAGTAAATTAATAAAAATTATGCTGCTATCCACATAATGGAAAAAACATAAAGGGCTTTTGCCTTGTATTTACACAGGAATTGAATGAGACTTGGGTGAACTTTAAAATAATGTGGCACCACATGCCTTCAGAAAGCTCTTTCACTACATGAGCTTTGTCCATGTTAAACAATTTTAGTTTAAAAACAAAGTTTAATTGAAGTAGTTTTAAAATACAGATTTCCCACAAAAGTGGTGTTGAAACAGTGCCAGAGGCAGAATTCCAAGGAGCTGCTTTTACCTCTTGTTTCAGAATTTATTTGTGTAAATCTTATAGACTGTCTCTGGGCCTTTCCAGTATTGTGCAAAGCATCAACAGCCAAGAAATCTGACAGTGAGGAAATACATCAACAATCTGCTTGTCATGGACTAATTGAAAGGGATCTGTGAAAATTAAAACTAAATGTAGAGGCTAAGTAGAACAGAGGTGGGAATGAACCCACATGATTTAGGACTATTTCACTTGTACAGAAAGAGTAGTGAGGCTTTTCACAGAGCAAAGTGTTTGAAGTCAGTAATTCTGGCATCATTACTTATCAGTGTTCAACAGGTATAAAGTGCTATGCCAAATCCCGTTTAAAATATCATGCTTAATACACTTTGACATGTTTGCTCATTTGCCTAAAGGCAATACCACATCTTGGATTTTTTAAGCTTCTTAAGGGTAATTATAGCAGTTTATTAATGTTACTTTAAAAGGACATATCTTTTTAAAACACAATACACTGCTTTATAAATATAAATTAAGTAAATACAATTATAACTTTGAAACTTGATGCTTTAAAAATTATTTCTAATAAAAAATGGTCATGTCTGAAATATGATTTGTAAATGCATTCTTGGCAATGTGAAAGCTACCTTTAAAGATGTGCATAATGAAATCAAACAAATAGGGCCTCTCTGCAGACATTCATAGCTGATGGCTGAAAACGTTAAACTTCAGTTTGGGCTATTAGAGTTGGCAGGGCTTTGAGGGAGGTAGGAAAGGGAATGGACCACAAGCTTATAATAGACCAAACATAGAGGAAACATTGTTAAACAGCAGTGAATAATGAGCTTATTTTATTGGTTCTGGGACCCATCTGGAAAGTGTTTTTTCTAACAAGTGTTGTAGTTTGATAGGGCTCTGTTAAGTGGACTGGAACCATGGTTCGTTTACTAGTACAAGGACTTGTCCTTCCAGCCCAGGCAATGGCAAAAGAAGGGGTAAAAGAAATTCCCTTGCCCTCCTATTCCCTACAACATAGGAAAATAAACAAGTAAGTCATAGAATATCCTGAGTTGGAAGGGACCCACAAGGGCCATCCAAGTTCAAGCCCTCTCAAAGTATCCATATTCCCTTCCCTGAGTAGAAAAATACAAAAAAGCAGGAATGTTAGGGAGTTAGCTATGGAGGTTTTTATATTTTGTACAGTTTTGCTCACATTTTAAGGTGTGTGGTGGAAGAAGAGCATCAATTAGGTTTTATGTTGTCATGAGTTTTCACATTCCACATGCTCTAGAAAAAAAAGTGAAGATTAAAAGACTATTTAGGGGTTTTACATTTTGGGATATTTTTAAATGATCTAGTTATGTGGTGAGGAGATAGAATTTCCTTTAAGATAGCAGAATGAGCAAAATTTTGAAGCTTAGCTTTGTACAGAATAAGTCTTTACTAAGGTACTGTCCCTTCAGAGATGTAAGTGTTTCTTAGCTTTTGTCCTCAAGAAAAATTTTAACGTGTACTAATTTAAGATATTTACTTTATTTCTGTTCTGTTTTGTGCCCCTGTAAGGTGCCTTATTTGAAGTGACTCACAAAAGGGGAACTAAGCAGTAGGAATAGGGAAGAGTTGCAAACAACTGAAACAGTGAGGGACTTGTTTAAGTATTGAAAACTTGAATCAATATCCATATGATATCTTCCTATAAATCAGGAAATTAGCATACTTGTTAAATAAGTAGGTAATCTGGGTAGAGGTGCTATTTTATTAAATAAATCAAGAGGAATAATTCAGCTGGATAATTTTACCTGTATTTACAAAGGTACATTCGAGTTGCAGAAGGGGCAAATGCCTGTTCAGAAGTATCTTATGTGATGTACTGAATTACTGCATATTCAAAGGGTTTGTTATTGTACCAGTCTCCAAGAACCTTATTGCCTTCAAGTAGTATGCTACCAGTTGGTGTGATACTATTCAGTATAGATGAGTACACAGCTTAAGATAGGGCGTAGTGTGAACTTGAATAGGTCTGACTTCCTGTGGGGAAGGGAAATAAGTTAAAATGCCTGGGGGTTGGAGGTAATTAATAGGCAGAATAACTCCTAAAATACTAAGGTTCTTTTTGTTCAGCTACCTGCAGGTCAAAACAGAGACTAGGAGATTTAGGATTAGATTCAGGATAGATTTTAGGAGACTAAAGTTTTTCTGCAACAAATCTGTTAAGAAGACTTATCTGTTATATTTCTTTAACTCTATTCCTAACATGCTGCTTCAAACCAAAGTGATTCATCGTTTCATCTTATTAATATTATGTACTTGCAATTCATGCATACATTAACATTATAAAAATAGTTTAGACTTTGCAGTTATGCGGTGCCTTTCATGTGAGTATTTCAGTGCTTTATAAACAGTTTGTATAATTTGCACAGCTTTTGTTTATCTCCTCTTACTTGATAAGGTTGTGCTTTTCAGGTGGCCAAGGGAAAAAGATCAGACAAATAGAATCCATCTCTCATTTATAGTATAGCTGACAGACACATATTGCTGACCATGAACTCTTTTAATATCTCAGAGAATGTGAGCACATTATTCTTAGAGCAAGTTATTCAATCTAGACTACTGGCTCCCCATTTTCAAGTGAGAGTAAGAGAATTTATACTAATCTTTGTGAAAACCAAATTAAATTCTGTTTTTCGGCCGTGTTCAGGCAATTTTTGTAGTACATGTTATGAATCACCCATGAACTTGAGTGAATTCACTTTTCCAACTGAAACGCATTGCTTGATAAATCTGTTCTTGACTCCGTTTTGTACAGTGCCTTGTCAATTCCCTTTACCCTCCACCAATCAATGAAAATAGCAGTTGCAGTAATCTCAACAGACCTAAGCATGTTCCTTTTTTTTCTATTAAAAAATATATATTGATCTTATTAATCCTAACAGTTTTAGCAGGAATTATTACAACCTGAAACCTGACTCAGTATTGTAATGGGGTTTATACAGCTGCAAGAAGCATAGGGCAAACAAAAGCATAGTAGTCTGGAAACAGAAGTCTTCACTTAAGTTAAAGTTCTGTTTACACCCAGTTTACATGGCGTTCTATTAAGATTGCTTTTCCAGTCCACAAGAGTTTTGTAAAACAAGCTGAAGGCAAAACCATTGTCCTGTAAATAGGTTTCCCTTTGCTGCCTTAAAGAAGTGTAGGGCTAATGCTAAGGTATGTAGATTATGAACAATTTATCTATCTTACTGCAGTCCAAAGTGAAATGTCTGCTTTTAATACTTACTGAAATTTGCATAGTGGTGGCTGGCAACACTGTAGCTGCATTTTTGGCAGCTCCATGTTCTCAGCCATGCAATAATTCCATGAGATAAGGAATGTCAGAGATGAAATAAGCAACTTTTGATTCCTTAGAAAGGCTCTCCACACAGCTAATAAAGATTCTTGGAATGCAAATGTCTGACAGTGGGAGATAGGAGAAACCACAGACCCTATGCGTGGCTCTTCCCATATATGACTAAGGCATTCTGTGAATTGGCAGTGCAAGGGAGCTACACTGCATGCAAATGAAATGAAAGAACTGAAGAAACAGCCACTGCTTAGGAATGATAGAGAGAGACCTAAGGCACAGCCTTTACTGGAACTTTTTTTTTTGCTAGTACAATCTGGTTTTGACATCTCTTTTAGGACTCCCACTGCTATCCATCAAAAATCTTACCTCCTGCTCATAAGTGATGAAACTGAGGTGCAGAGCTTACCGGGAGCAGATTTAGAAGGAATACCAAAATCTGACTGCCTCTTGTGTCAGTCACACAGATACTGTCTTTCAGTAGAAATATCCTTTACTGATCTCTACTAATTAAACTGCAAGTAGAGCATTATAAAGAAGATACATAATCATAAAATAGAACAGATGATGTTCCTAGTGTTTTATTGTATACTTTTTGTCTATATTACTAATGGTGTATTCTGCTTTAGAAATTTATTTTAGTAATTTACAAAAAAAACCTGGATTTTTTGTGGAAAAGCATTTAATACTACTATCTGTGCCTATCCTTTTTTTGCTTTTCCTAAAACCTGTATTTCAAGTAACAATAATTTCTTTTCTCAGAAGGGCAAATATCTCTGAGAAATAAAGTGCCTTCATAACCCTTTATGTCTGTCTACCAAGAGTCTTCATCTCTCCCTACTTTTTCCTTTAGATATTCAGAAAATTTTCTCTTTCATGGTATAAAACAGTTCCACTCATGCATAGAATCCAGAATCTAAATCTAGTCATAGTTCTTCCTCAGATTAGGCCTGGTTTTCAGATATAATTTAGAGATCAAAGCAGGCTATGGAAACTTAGCTGCAGGTGTGTTGGTTAGAACAAGGAAGTTCCATTATGTGTTGCAGGGTATTTTACTAAGATGCTTATTCTGCTCCCACTAGAATACAATTAAGACTTTTAAGTAGTTGTACCTCTACTTCAGCTTCTTGCTGTCTTTTTTTCTCTTTTTAACTGCCTCAGCTGAGCTAGTACATTTAGTTACATCTAACGTAGGCTGTCCTCCATTTCCATAGAGTGATGCTGATTTTTCTTGTCTTCCCACAAATAGAACAAGTCCGCCCTCAATCTGAAGTTCTTGATATGTGAAATGTGTTAAGACTTTCATCAAAATGCTGTTCTGTTGTTCTTTAAAATAACTCTGTTTCTTTTAGTTGCTTAATAAATTTTCAACCTTTGAAGTCTTTCTTGACTGCTATTTGGTGAGTAGTGCCCAGGGCATAGCTTCACACCATTTTGTTTTTACCTTTCATATTATACTGGTTCTATTTTCTTGTTTGCTCATTTACTCCTAGTGAGCAGGACAAATACAGTTTCTTAGTACCTTTCCCAGTACTCAAAATGGAAACCATCTAGTTAGTTATATAATCTCCCTCAAAATAGTTGGTCATATAGGAGGCATCTAATAATAGTCTTTGAACAGAAATGCTTTTTCACTCATTGGTCATTAGAAAAACAGTGACTAAATCTACAGCTGACTTAAAAATCAGTAAATATTAAAAGATCCATGTGGACATTAAGAATGGAAGCATCAAAAGCTTTGAATATGGGAAATCAAATCTCAAAGATACTGGAACATGGGAGCTAGTGGGGGCTTTTTAAATGCTATTCCGTTACCCATTCCATGTGTATTAGGTGTATCTCTTAGGTGAAAACATGGCATTGAACTTTTGATTCGAGTCTTGAAAAGTGTTATGATAATTCTTAACACCTGCTATCTGAACTAGAAGGGATTTCAATGGTGAGTTAACACACATGTAATCTTTGCTATAAAATAATTATTTGCATCTTTGTTTAGAGTGACAGTGGGCTATTTAAAATCTGGAGTTTCTTTTTTGGTTTCTTTGTTCTGCAGTGTATCAAGGGCTAACATCATCTTCTCAGGAGGAAGACACATGACTGTCAACCTGAGGAGAATTCACTTATTTTACCATAAAGAACTGTGTTTTGCCTTTCCTTACTTTAATAAAAATAAAAACAACAACAACAAAAAATACCCCAACAACAGCCCCGCTCCCCCCATCCCCAAAATAACCCCAAACAAACAAACAACAAACCCAGCAACAATGGAGCAAATTGCATGGCATATGGAAGATTACTGAAACTAACATGCTGGAAATTAAAATAAAGGCATGACCTACATGGGCATATTTCTGATCCATTTTAAGATGCTATTTATTCAGTTTTAAGACTAGATGTTTCTGTGAAGACTTTAATTACCCATTTTCCATGCTTATTGCAGTGAATGTAGGTTTCATATTGTGCTTAGTGTATCACCAGCATTATTTGAACTTTATACCTGCAAAAAAAAAAAAGGATGAACGACTGCAAATTAGATTGTCATCTATTTAAAGTGCTATGACTGCCTATGAGGCAGTTTAAAGAACTACTGTGGTTTTGGGGTTTTTTTAAGTATTTAACACACAGTATCAAATATTCAATTTGGCATATATCATCTTGACTCCCAAGAAAACCTTGTATGGTGGGCCAAAGGGAAAAGGAGGAGGAGAATTTCTGAGGCTTCTACAATACTGCAGGCAGCTGGTATTCTAAAATTAATCTTTCTTGCTTAAGTTGCAGCAGGATAGCTTCAGCTATAAGATCAATTGAATCAGATGTTCTGCTAGGTTTACTTTGTGAATCTTTTAGAATAAAAGTGAACCATTTCTTGGCTTGCTGAAGAATGGAATGAAAAAATCTTTGAGATTGACCACTTAGGCTGGAGGGAGATTAATTTCTGACAGATGCAGTACTTCTACATAACAGCTCTGGAAAAGTTTTAAATTATTCCTGATATTACTAGTTGTTCACAGTTTGGCAGGGAGAGGAGGAGAGATCACCATTTTAGTACTGCCTGTAACGCAAGCTCTTGTACTAAAGAGTTCTCTTAAACCCAAGGTTGTGAATAAATGGAAAAGCACAGTATGTAGAAAAGGACTCCATTGCAAAGGGACTTGTTTCAGGCCAATGATAAGTCTGTTGTTGTATTTTGAAATGGCTTGCAAGTGTCCGATTCTCATTTGGTAGTTAAGTAAAGCAAGAGGAAGGTGCATGCTAGATTGGTTTTGAAGCCCACCAGTGTTTAAAGAGAGCAAGCAAGAGACAGGAAGGCTCCTGACTGTTACTTCAGTATTCTAAGAATCTTTCATACTTTAAAGCTTCAACAACGCAAGCATGTTGCACAATCAGTTCCAGTTTCAGAAGACCCTTTATCATAAACTCAGTGCAGTAAACAGAAAGCTGGGAGACTGATTTCAAGAGTCTGACATATTAATGTACTTGCCACATATTTCTCAAGTCTTAAACTCTTGTAATGAAATATGGGCATCACTGAGAGAGGACTGAGGGGCAGGGCAAGCTAGAGAACAGAAAAGAGCTTTGCCTTCTGATGTGATCAGGTTACAGAACTAAAGACATCTGTAGAACAGCAGACCTCATTGTCCCTTAATCACTCTCCTCATAGACCACAAAGGTATGCCATGATGCAAGAAAGGCAAGTATCACTCAGGCATGTAAGCATAATCCATATGCCACTATCCATCCATCATTGGTTGGATGGAGCTTGGGGTTTGCAACAATTATTATTACTATTACTACTACTTCTCCTCATCTTGTGAGAGTGTTGCAATTTTCACTGGACTTGAAGAGCATTTTTGCAGCTCTACTGCACCATAACTGTAGCCACCTCTCATTTGGGATATAGAATTTAATGAAGTCACTCTGTTGTAGAGAATGCCTGAGACAAGGCTATGGTGGTTGTAACCAGAGCATCATATCCCATTCCAGAGCTGCCTTTAGAGTTCAGAACTCCTGACCCCTTTATTCTCCTCTGTTAACAAATCTGCCTGTTCCTGCTGAAGTCTGTTCCATACATACAGACATTGTTCATGAAAAGGTGATAGTCTACCATGCTTTCACAATACACTGTGTCTCTCATGCAAACCTCTGTATTGGCTACTTGATGATC
Organism: Rhipidura dahli; assembly: GCA_013399225.1. Lineage (NCBI taxonomy): Eukaryota > Metazoa > Chordata > Aves > Passeriformes > Rhipiduridae > Rhipidura > Rhipidura dahli. Next base: position 149,712 of record VXAC01001333.1, read on the forward strand.
AAAACTCCTATTTCTTCCAGGAAGACAAATTACAGATGCTCTGTGTAATTTCAGTAAACCCATCAAGTTCTGAAGAAATTCTCTTTTCTTGCTTTGAAAACAAAACTGCTTCCTTTGTTGCTTTTCTGCAGGAATCAGGAGAGGAACTTGATGTGAGAAAAATAACAAGTGTTGCAAATCTTTTAAATGTATCTGAATGTTTTTTTCTTTTTTGCATGTGGTTATATTATTTCTGTAAGTGCCTCTTCTAGTATGTCTATTTTGGATTTAGAGAAATAAAACTATCCTTTCACTTACTGTTTGAATCCCTTTCACTTTTCTAATTTTATGTTTCATGAAACCTTATAGCCTGAGAACCCCTTGAGAGTAGTCATCATAGATCTAACAGAATACTTTTGATATTTAGCACAGCATGAAGGCAAAATGAAGAAATGCTGAGATTTAATGATGTTTTTCTTCAGAGTAGCTACTTAAAAATACCAATGGAAAAATGCTGATCTGTGTAAGGGCCAAATATTGGCTAGAAAGGAAGTACTTTGATTACATTGTAGTAGTATGAAATATTGCCTAAATAATGAAAAGCAAAAGGATATGGCCTCTTACTATATAATCTCTTTGGCCATCAGCCAGAGCAGGAAATTTTCTCTGGGAGAGTGAAGGTATCGAGTAACTTGAAAAGTAATATATTTTTAAAGACACTAACTTCATTTCACACTGTTTTCTAGAATTAGATTGTCACCTTAAAGAACAGAGTTCGTGTTTGAAAAATTGACTGCAGTTTAACTCTTTTTCTGTATTTATTTAAAATATGCTTTAATTGTATGGGGAAGAGGGAGAAAACTACAGAATACCATTGTTGTATTAAGAACCTTTATTACGAGTGAATAGCAGTATACTGGGAAATATATTAGAGAGCAACACATATTATTCATGACTGTAGTACAAATGTGTCACCATAAAGTCAAACACTAAAATACCGTATTTGCAGCATTTCATTTAACAGAAGTGACTCTTGGCACAGTCTGTGTCAGCAATAAATCCTGTAAAGTGCAGTGATGGGTCCTGCAATTATATTCTGCTTCTCCTGTTTGTTGTACCAAGTGAGTTTTTTTACTTTTTTTAAAGTCTTTGTGGCAAGGGCATCGCACAAATGAATCTATACAGAACTAAGGCAGGAGAAGGAGGGGGGACAAAGGGGAAAGCTGTAGATGGTTGGAGGGATTTGAAATCAATCTTGAAAGGATTTTGGTTACTGATTGGATCTTTAAAATAACTGTTATTTATTGTACAGAAAACTGCATGCTGCTAAAATTTGAACAGTGAAATAGGGTTTTGCTCAAGATGACTGCAAATTGTTGACCACTGTTTTACTTGTGGGGGCAAAGCTACCACAATATGTTATTATGTACTAAAAACATTCTGTTTCAGAAAGTACACTTCAGTTTATAATGCTTTTGAAATGTCACTACCTGTACTAAATTTTCCATATGAATTGTGATAGTGATTATTTCTTGTCTCAGTAAATAATTGAACAATCACAATGTTCATGTAACTTAAAAAAGCATGAGTAGGACCTGGTGGAGTGGGGGGAATTAAGACTTAGACACAAACATTCTGTTCCATCAAGGCAGCCTGATCCCATCTCTTGCTGGATTAGGATGGATGTTGCAACAGAAGCTGTCTTGGAGAGAATGTGAGATTCCTTTTCTTTGTCAGTCTCATGCAGGAATTCTACCACAGATAGCACCGGAGAGTCAGCATCAGTCATGTTAGTGCTGTATGCATTCTGGTTCATAATGCCAGATACTGTAATGACATCACATCATAAATTATTTCTTTGGGGGCATCCACACCTGCCTTAATTGTTTCTATCCTTTGAAGACCTGCTGATTACAGCTGTGTTATCCCTTAACTTCAAAAGTCCCAACCAATTAAAAGGTTCTGGGAAGGATTTTGTGACTGCTAAGGGTGTGGGATTTTTAGGTTTTTTTTCTTTTTAAGAGAGGAATGAGCAGAAAATTAGGTGTTTAGTTTGCCTGAATTAAAAGAAAATGGTGCCCAGTAATATATATATTATCCTGCCAGTTCTTCAGGGTATATTTTGAAATTTGATACAGGGCAACCTTTGTGCTAGAGATGTGCCTTTTGCCACTCCTATGAAAATCCACTCAGAGCTGGCCAAGTTGCAACCTGCAGTTTTCTGGATTTATATGTAGTTCCATGATTGAGGAATTTTGCCCTAAAGCAAAGATCATGTATTGTACTGGCTATGTTTATCACAGAACCCAATCTAAGCAGCTTAAATCCTTTACAGGCTGGTGGATTTCTATGCTTTCCATTAGGCTAAAGAAACTGGGATAGTTTGACAAGAAGCTTCAGCCAGGAGTGTAGGGTGCACTTAGGATCAGCACAGAATGACATAAGAGGCCACTGTCAGGAGCTTTGAACTAGCTGGGAGCTGACCTGACAAATGCTTTTGAAAACCAAGGTGGGGGGGGAAGGACAGAGTGCCTGGTTAAGAATGCTGGAATTGCAGTCAAATGGAAGGAGGTGGAAAATAAAGGAATGGAAGGAGATGGAAAACAAAGAAAACTAAATGAGAGGTCAGGGGGCTGTGCTAGGAAATGTGAAGTACACGGTTTAGGACTGCCTATGCAAAAAGATACAGACATAGAAAAGATGGGACCAGGGTGGGGGGGATGACAGCATTCAACTCTCATTTGCTGTTTAGTAAGTCAGAATTTCTCATGGTAGACTAAAACATTCTGATGCATTCCCATGCCTTTTTGTGATGCTGTAAGATAGAACTTACCTTGTTGGCTTGTTCCAAGAAGCATAAAATGTTTTCAGTTATAAATAATTACCGAAGTTTTAAAGTCAAGCACTCAAAACATAGAAAGCCAAGTTTCACTCAAATGGTACACTACATTACATAATTATATAATTGCATTTGCTCCCCCTCATGATCTTATTTGGCAGATACAGTAGAGGGGTAAAATCAAGAAAGGAATTTTGTGGAATTCTTACCTTTTTTGTTGTTGTTTTTGCCGGAGCTGGAAAATTAGGTATTGAATATACCTAATTATTGAATGAATACTGAAAATTAGACATGTTATTCCAGGTATTGAGGTCAGTGTTTTCAGCTGCAACTAAAACTAGTAGAAATTATGCTCTAAATACATACAGCATTATATACTTTCTGAAAAAAACAGCTCCTAAATATTTCAAATTGAATTTTGCAATCCCATTTGCAAAGCAGTAATGACAGTTTTTATCTCAGTGTTAATTCTGAAAAGAAGTTGCTTATGAATTGTTCATGTAGAGGGAAATAAAAAGGCAACAAATACTAATAATTGTTTTTAAAGTAGATAGGTATTATATAGCAAAGAAGTCCAAATGGTGTTTGATGAAACCACGGTTATGAAGAAGATGGAATAGAAATAGGCCTGTATATATAAAGTTAAGGACAAATGGAGAGAATGGATTCTTTTCAGTCTCTCAAATCTTTACTCTTGTCTTTCCTGTGCTATTAGTATATGTTGGAAAAAACTGGTAACAAACAGTCCCATCCTTTCTTCTCCCAAACACCATTATCTGCTCAGCTAATTCCCTCCAGAGTATGTTTGCTATTTGGCATTTCCTAACATCTGAGTGCTTAACCTCTTAGCAATGCTTTTTAATGTACTCGGCTTGTATGCAATGCCTTTTCTTTCCAAATATAATACTGAAAGCTCAGAGCCCTCTCTCATTACTCATGAGATGCACAAAGTCAACTTGTCAGATATACAGCTGCTCCAGCTGACTTAAAAAAAACCATAAAATTATTTGAGAATTATTATTTAACTGGTGATTTGAAAAGATTAAAATACACTACAAATTCTATGTGCCCTTTGAAAAAGCATGAGGTACCATTCCTCCAAATCTGCTGAAAAGAAAGGCCAACGATGGTATGGAAATAAAAGTTTCTGCTAAACGCGTGGTTGCAAGGCATGAGTTTGGCATTCTCCAAGCACATAGAAATGATCAGTTTTACCTGTGGGAAGTATTTTATCAACACGCTTTATTCAAACAATACTCATTCTTATCAACCAGAACCAGGTTCAATCTTGTTAATGGGATGAATTGGCAATGACTTCTGTGTACATAGCAACGGGCAAATATTGTTCCAATGGTCCAGAGCAGCCAGCGAGAGGTGGGGCACTCTGGGGCAGCTTTATTCCTGCCCACAGCACTGCACTGCAATTCCTCCTCCCAACAACCCCCTCCCCATTTCACGGATGTGAACAGTTTTGAGTATGATCTCATCTAAAAATTGCAAATACTTGGCACTTTTATGACAGGAAAGTATTACAGAGTGCTGAGGCTTGCTTCATGAAGAATTTAGGTAGGAAGCATTTTTAATTTTCTGTTATTAATGACTTACAAACAATTACCAAAACACATAATTATGCTAACTTATTTCTAATTTAAGTAAGAGTTCATGTGTGCAATATTTACTGTTTGCAAGTCCTCATTGTCCTTAGTGGAACTCTTTGTTGAACTGCACTCAGCTGCTTTTTATTGTTCATAAACAGGCAGTGACTGGAAAAAAAAGAAATCTTCTCACTACTTTTGTTTATAAGATTTTAACATCTGCCACCTAGTAACACCTCTTTCATTTGGTTCTGAAATTCCTCATTTTGTTGCTGAAATGCCCTTACTTCACTCTGGGTTGAAGAATAAATACTATATTACCTCCTTTTCCCTTTATATTTTCTTAATATGGAATATCCATCTTTATAAAAGATATACTTAATGTATCCAAAGAGATGAACTGTAAAAATGTAAGTCAGAAAGTATTTGAAACATTTAACATGGGTGGTTTTTATAGGTGTCTATTATTTAATGGTGTTTCCTATATAAATACAGTTTCTATTATAGAGACTTCCATCTTCAATTTAGTTTAAACCAAATATTTTGAGGTTTTTTGAGTAGAAGTTTCAATAGGTGTCTATTACACCAGTGAATAGGATAAAGAATAATATCTTGTACTTTTTTCATAGATGGTAGGGAATCTAGGGTTTAAGTCCTTTGAGGCCAATAGGGAAAATGCTACCTTTACTTTAATTTTTATTTCAAAAATAAGGTTATTTTATGTTTTAAATATAGTGTTTCTGACCTGAGGAGAGAGTGATTAGAAATTAGATTGTATATGCCAATAATAGAAACAAAAGTACAAAAATATAAAAAATACAAGAGTAGTGTTTCTTCCTGCTTTTAAACTCAAATTTTCAGCAGAAGTATTTTGAATCTAAAGAGCTAATTGAAGTTTAAATTTTTTAGCATTCAGTGTAGCTGTCTGACTTCAAATTCGTGAAACAAAACATGCCACTTTTCATACATGGATTCAAAACAGTGGGATCATATTTTCAAAAGCTGTATGCTGTGGACCACTTTCAATCAGTACTGTTGAGATATATTTTACCAGATTATTTTCCTTGAAGTCAGAAAGAACAGTTGTTTGAATGTGCAGTGTCCATACAAAGATTTTTTTTAATGCAAATTTTTAATACAAAATAACTTCTCATGCCATAAACTGATGCATTGTATATAGAGTATGTTCTTGTCCTGATTCCTGTTGATTGTGCAGATCTCATAATGATTTCAGTAGGTCACTTAAAAGGATCTGTCAACTTCATCTGAAGACGAGGAAGCTCAGTAATATAATGATTTCTGCTCACAGTCCTTAAAGGTGAGATGCATAGTTAAATTTAAAATTGTTTGGGATCTAAAAGTCTAAAACTCCAGTGTTCTGCTGTCCTGCTGACAAAGAATATTAAGCAGATTTTTCAGTAGAAAATGTTTGTAAGCATAGGAATACACTGATTTTACTTGAATCTCTTGCCTTGAATACTTCCCTGAAGTTTTATCTTTACACTATATTTTCTGCATCTGTTGGTTCTACTCCTGAATTTAAAGTGAATTTATGTTTACCCTATCCAGAAGACCTTTTGTTGCAGGACTTTCCAGCAATATTATGTGTTCTATGCCAGAGAATTTCATAGATTGAAGCATTTTTGGATGCTTTTAGAGAAAACAAAACTGGCAGAAAATTTAGGGTGTTTAGGTTCTAACATTTATGAATTCCATCATTAGACATTAATTCTGTATCATAAGTTTCTCCATGATGATCTTGGCTTTGTGGAGAAAAATGAGTGAAATGAGTATTTAAAGACTATAAAAATTAAGAATACGTAGAAAATGAATCGGTAAGCTTCCTTGCAGGTAGAGTAAAAGCACTGGTCACAAAGCATTATGTTTCCATATTTTTTCCTGGAGTAACTCAACCCTATAAGGATGATCATGATGCAGGTTACTTGTACCAGAATTGCATGAATATGGTCCCTATAAGACACATTTTGTTTGAAATACCTCACATTAGGAGATAAAATAGATTTAATTTGTGTGGTAGCAAGATAACAAGAGCTTCCTTTCATACAAAATGTGTGTCATCTTACAGCAGTAATTCTCTCCCTCTTCACTATGGCAACACAAAAATGATGTCATTATATATCGCAGTTATACATGTTTGATCTTGACCTTTCCATAGAACACTTACAGAAATTCAAGCCCTGAATTATATGGCTTCCTTTGGATCCAAACTGAATTGTGTTATTTTAATTAACATTTGTAGTCTCTGATTTCCACATCTTGATGACAGATTAGCATACCAGCAGAGTGATAAAATAAGATTAAAAGGTAGACAAACTTCTGTTTTTATTAAGCCTGAATGTTACAAAAGAAGAAAGGAATTTGATCTGGAATGTTCCTAGATTAAGGATCTTAATAACAAACTTCCAGGGTATTTCTTTTAAGCTATTAATTGTTTACCTCTGTATTTGGATGTATTAGGAACTTAGGTTTGTTGTGAACCATTTTAGTTTCATAGCTGCAGAAAGCTCTAGTGCTGCTGAAACTAAAAAAGGTAAGTATCATTGTACACCTTAAGACTTCTATCTTTCCTTTTTGTTTTTTTTCTTTTTTTAATTAGTCAAAGCATTCTTATTTGCTTTTTTCTAAGCTCCAAAGGCATAAAAAGGGCTTGCAGGACTGCATCATCAAGAGTTGAATCAGCTTTTAAATGGGTAGTTATCTATTATAAATTAACCCCTACCTTAGGCTCAGGAGAAAGTACTAACAATTTCAGTCTTGGGAATGATGTACAAAATGAAGATTCTCTAGTAAGCTGTTAGGTCTTTGGCTTTTTAATTTCTTTT
>VXAC01001333.1:156976-175387 GCA_013399225.1 Rhipidura dahli
TTTTTTTTTTTTTTTTTTTTACTTTCTGAGTACAACTATTTGTATTGTAGGCAATAGCATCTCAGATTAAATGTTTATAATTTTATAAGATAATTCAGCCAAACTAATTGCAGTAAATAAGCTCAGTGTACTTGAATTCAACTTGTCTTTTGGAGCTGTTGGCATTTTGATGATTTGTGCATATATCACACTGCCATATTTGAAAATGCAGGGGAAGCAGTTTGAGCTTGAAAGAAAATTGACAGATAGCTGTTATTATTCCTGGATATTCCCTCTAAAATAGAGTAGTAGGAGGTGCTAGTGAGCCCCCATGATCTTATTCCTAGAAGTGCCTGCATTCATTGGGAGGAGATGCAATCAACATCAGTAACCTCTACTGAATATTATCTATTTTATATTTAGCTTTTCCAAAGTAGCAGTGTGCATTCCATAAATACTCCCTCTTTTTTCCAGAGGGTTTTGGAAGTCCTGGGCATGAGGAACTGTTGAAAGTTCTGCCTTCAGAAAGTCATCAAGGAGGAAAGGCCATGTCACGTTCTGTGAGGGTTCAGGGAGTAAGGCATAATGTTGGTTCGGTAAGCAGGTATTGAGCAGGAGTTACTTACTTTTGCATTACATATTAATAGTGAACTGGATGCTCCTTTGTATGAATATATGTATAGTTTGGTCTGGTAAGCACTTTTATGTTCAGTAAGTTGTCAGATGGGATATTTTTTATACTCCTGATTCTGCCGTGGCAGTGAAGGCTAGAAGTGTTTTCAAAACATACTGCACAGACTGGTTGGGAAACTTATCAGTCAGCAGTAACCATACCCGTAGGATTTTGAAAGCAAATTTTGTTTTTGTTTTTTTACCAATCCTACTAGGCACAGGTCTATGCAATATAGGACTGGGATCTTCTCAAGAGCTAAAAGGTTATAGGAACTTGTCATTATCAGTACAGAAATAACTTTTATAGAGACTCATATCAAATTTTAAGATTGCTATGAATGAAGCATGAATAAATATGTGTATATAAGCACCAGAAAAAACAGTGTAAGTGTTAAAAGAATGGCCTCAAATGATACTAAAGAACATAATTCTCAGCTGCATTCTCATATGAAATGCTAGGTTACTTCCATTATAACCCAAAAGGCCTCAATAGGTCTATAGCCTTTGGTCAGTGGAAGACCGTGTGTTTTGACAACAGAAAGGTGGGAATGAGACTGTAGTATGTGCTTTTTGTTTTTCTGTTAGCCCAAAAAAGAAGGAATCCTATAGCAAAAGACTTTCCATTACAAAAAAAATTGTTGCTAATGAGGAAGAAACTTGGAGAAAGCACAAGAGCTTCATGGCCAGCATCCCTTGTTTTTCCCATTATGTAAGAGTGATCCTGGCCAGACCACTAAATACATGTTTTGCTTCTTGTAAATACGTGGGTGTGAGAGTGTATGTTCAATCAAGAGTGGATGAAAGCTACAAGGGAATGACTGTGTGGGTAAAATCAAATTACCTGGAGACACTGTAAATGCTAAAAGTTATACCAGTTTTCTACACGTCTACCTAAAAATTATGAGGGAAGCATTTAATTTTAGGTATGCACGGCTGAGAAAATCATACTGAAATTTCATCTCACAAAAATAAGAAAGCTGAAAAAAGTGTTAATTTGATGCACTTTCTTCTGCAGGAATGGTCTTGCAGTGAAGGAAAAAACCCAAACATCTGACTGTACCACCAACTCCATGTTACACACCACTGCAGCCAGGGAGAGCAAATACTACACAATTTTTAGAATCATCAATGTTCCAAACACTTGAAGGTGATGTCTTAGAATCTCATTTTAGAAAGACTATTTACATCAGGAACAAATCAGCTTGCTGTAGAATTAGCATTTTTGATGTAAGAACAGCAGATGCACGTAGCATTCTGATTTAGAGCTAAATAATTTGTTAGCTAAGTCTTTCTGAATGGTCATATCTTTGGTTGACTACATATTGATGCTAGCAAGCCTCAGATTGCTACTCTTTCCTAAACACTAGAACACCAATTTTAAGGAGCACTTCAAGGATACTCAAGGAAACTGTTTGTATGTAGTCCACATGTTAAACTGAAACTTGCACAATGTACTAATTAATACATATAGGTTCCACTTTGTATTAGGGGAAAAAAAAATTATTTAATGTCACATTTCATGTGATTTTTGTTCTAGCTGGTGTCGTATCAGCCTGTCTTCTCTCTGCTAATGACTGAAAACTGATAGTCGATTCTCTAGGATTATCACTGCCATTAGGTAACGTCATGTAAAATACACATTGCTTAGAAAGGAAAGCTGCAAGCTGATGTACTGAGTGTAGTTCAATTCTTAGTTTTATCGTCCTGTGTGGTAGTTTGTATTCATTACTAAATGTGGTGGGCAAAATTTTAACTAAAAAAAATTGGCAATGTCAGGTTATATTCTTTTAGTCAGTTGTAGGATGTCTCATCTTGGATACTTAAAAAGGATGTCGTTGGCAGAAAGATTGTTAGCCCTTTGCAGATTGCTTATGCTCCTTACAGCCTGGATTTTGTGTTCTGTGTAATATATCTGTAGACATACTGTTGTTTATACCTAATCCCGTTTTTAAATTTCACTTGACTTGCCTTTCAGAGGCTTGTTGATACCATTTTGCGAGATTAACGTACTCGAAGCATGACATCTTCATCCCACGTTGTCCTTGTCAGCAGCAGGACACAGGCTCCCTCAGACGCCTCTCTACTGCACTCTAGTGTATCATCTGGAGATTTCCCCATCCTATGCCAGCACACAACACTTCCAAAATTCTCATGACTTTTGGATGCCTAAAGTTATTTTCACCCCTCTTGGTTTTCCATACAAAATGACAAACATTATAGTAAAATGTAATATTCGGTGCTTCGCTTCCTCCTTTGAGAGTCGCTGTATATTGAAAGGACGTTTTAGTGACCTTAACAAGTGAAACTTCAAACTGCCTCCTTTCAGTTGTGTGCTGATACTTTCAGGGATCTAATGCAGCTTTTCAGAATGAGTCATCTGCAAGAAGATTTCAGTATTTCCCTGCTTAACTTTGAGCCACTGTTGCCTGTACTTAGGTGCTTAAAACGATCTGACCTTTGGGTAGCTTATCTTTGCATTTCTTTGACTAGGGAATGGTGCCAGTGTCGCTAGATATGCTTTGCAGTGACATTGAGCTGTGATATCCCGAACATTTGCATGAGAATCCATATTACACAAGGGGTGGAAAATCTGAATAGAAGTAATCTCTTCTGATGGAGATAGTTTTGTGTGTGCCCACAGTCTGTGTCAATCATTCAAGCTCCTATGTATGTAATCAAATTCTCTCTAGAATACAAATAGCTTTTAAAAAAGTAAAGTAAATCCTAATTAAACCTGTCTTTTTCTCTAGTGAACACTTCAGAACATACATTTCTGTGTTCTATCTAATTATTTTTTTCAGGTAGAAAAAGGCAGAATTGCAAAAGGAAAAACCAGAAATTCTCAGCAGAAAGTCTTTAAGCTTTGTTTCTGGTAAGCAATTTGAACAGAAAGCAAATAACTTGAAATTGAATATTTCTTTGAAATATTTCAATCTTATGTGCAATTTTAAAATGTATACGTATATCTAAAGGAAAAGTCTTGCCCCCCTTTTAGAAAGCAGTGCAGCATTAACTATGAGCTGCTACCAAGAATTTGCTATAGAAAAGCAAGTTCTTGAACCTCTGACTTCATGTTATGAGTTTAATAATGGATGTGGACTATTTATCTTGCCTATTGGCTGGCATCTGTTCTTGGCTTTTTTCTCTCTTTTCGGATTTGATGAGCATAGAAAGGAAGCCAGAAAAGTTTATTGGTTTTGAATGCATATTTACAGAGAAGGTCTTCAATATCTTAGTAGAGAGGTGATACAATGCTGGCAAAATTGAGACTGTGTAATTTAAGGTGCTTTACATGAATCATATCATGAGCTCTAAGCAGTTCAAAGTCTTTATAGTTTTGTCCAGTACTTCAGTTGTACAAGTTGCTACTCTCATAATTTTATGCAATGTTGTATTTTGAAATGCATGCAGTTTAATAGAAACATGTTTTTATATATGTGGTAGCAATTTTAATGAAAATATTGTTCATGCTTTTGTGTATTGACCTGCTTGCTCCTTATATTAGAATATTACTTCATATCCCCGGTAACTTATATTTGGAGCAACATTCAGTTGACTCTCCTTGTTATTCAGCAGCTTGCTACTCTTCCAAAGAGCAGTAAAATAAAAGGGAATACAAAGTGGTTGTCTATGAACTGTCTAGAACCAGCCAGGCTCATCCCCTCGTCCCCAGACTAGAAGGGTGAATACAGTTCAGCAAGCTACACGCTTGACAGGTTTAGAAATGCCCAGGTTTCCTTCCAAAGACATTTCTGTTGAAAGGCAGTTACTGTGGGAGCTCTCCTACAGACAGATGCCCTTGGAACAGAAAAGTTGCTGCTGGAATTACAGTGGCACAGACAGACTTAACTTGGTTTGTGTGCTTTTTGGCTGTTTTCAGAGTTGGTAAACTGCCTACAGAAAATGAAGCACTATTACTTAACTTTAATTTCTTTGTAAGGCTAGAGCATAGCAATATCTTTCTGCCTCCACCAAGTCAAGGGCCCCAGTGTTTGTAATTGTGTAAATATATAGGCAAGTGTAAATTTATTTTGATTCCCCACATACATGGACAACTGCAACAAGTAGTGAGAAATCAACATTAATTATATCTATGACAGGCATAGTAAGGGGAAAAGAGAAGGAAAAGGAATTAGAAGTTTTTCATGAATTCACAACATGCATAAAATAAAATGTTTTTTCATTTTAAATGAGAAGCTGGCATTTTCAGTTGTATCCAAAGGGGACCCTGAGAATATACGGAAGAGATGATCTACCTGTGTCCTGAGAGCTCTGACCAGTATGTGGCAATTGGATGTTACTTCTGGCACTGTGTGGGCTTGATCATCTGATGAATCCCTGGCACAGCAATCTGTGCAGCAAAGATCTGTGAAGACATCAAGGACTTGGCAGCAGTGTCCGTATCTTAACAATACAACAAGCCTCGATTTGCCAACAGGTATTGCTGCATGAGTTCATTCACTGAAGGCAGAAACAAAAGCCAGTTTTTCAGTGAGAGGGGAAAGAGAACAGTCTTGCCAGCTGCATTACTCATTAGTCCTTTTAGCCCAGCTTAACCCTTTGGTGCACAGGGAAGCTGTGAGTGAGCAATGAGTGTTCGGGAGTGTTCGAATGCTTTGTGGATGCTTTCTGCATTTGTTCATCAGCTGCTACAGAGCAGCTGGCCATCCTGCAAGAGTGAAACTCTAAGAATGTGTTTCCAGAACTGCTTGGGCAGTTTGCCCTCCAGTTTGTGAGGCTATTGTTGAAGGTATGCAAAGATCACAGATACTGCACTGAAGAGAAGCATGATATCTGCTGGTTAAGAAATTTGTGATAGTGTATGCATAGAGTATCCGTTTTTCATCATAAATCCTATTTGCCACGCAATTAGCTCAGAACCTGCACAGCAGAATGATGTGAAATGTGATCAGGTTCTACCATGAATCACACATGCATTCTCTTTGCTTGTATTTCTGGCTACTGGTTACTGGTGCTCGTGCCATACTGAGATGTTTTTGCATATGGACAGGGTGCAGCTACCTGTTAAATAATATTGGACTGAACATGACAACATGTTAATAGCACTTCTTCTCCAAATGCAAGCTGAAGAATGTAGGACAGACAGTTCAAAACCAGACTGTGGCCTCCTGGAGGGTGGGCTTCTTGCCCTGGCTGCCAGTAGTCCTATAACATGCTCCCTGATGTACCATGGCTGCTGAGGAATCTGTAGCTAGACAAGATAGACAGCATTACCCAGGCTTTACTGAAGCCCACTCAAATGTGGAAGCATTTCACTCGGGAGTTGATTTGTGCAGGCAAGAAGGGCTCTGAGCTCTGTTTTGAAGGGCTGTACCCTATTTTAGGAAGAGGGCTTGTGAGAGGGGTGGATGTAAGAGATGTGCTTCAAGCATACTGCACTAGAGGTGAGGCACCCCAGCTTTTCCCATCTAATAATCTCTTGCTTAGCCATTACTGTGGCTATGAATGATCTATAAAAAGTGACCTTTTGTGAATAAGACTGTCCTCACGTTTAAAAGCTTCCATTCAAAAAGCTCTACTGATGGACCATGTACATGACTTGGCCAAAGACATGTATATTCCAATTTCACCTAATCTTTTCCAGGAATCCTGAAACTTCCTTCTGTGCAAAACTTTGCAAATTCAGCTTTTCCATAGTGATATTTTACATTGAATGAATTTAGGAAAACATACCTCTTAAAGATATAAAATCTATAACAAAGACTAGTCACTGTTCCTGTTTGATTGATTTTGTTTGTGGCAGTGTTCCTTTTTTACCAATTTTTTTGTTGTTCTTGTTAAAAGAACACCTTGTTAAAAGAAACCTTTAACAAAGGTTTTTGTTAAAGTAAGAAACTAGAAAGGCTTTCTTGTTGGTGCAAATCATTATGCAAAATTACTATTTTGTTTGCGCAGCTGCCTGTTGAGTCAGTTTGTACATCCCAGACTAGAAGTATCAGTGTCAACACAGCACAGAATTTTTGGTTGCCAAGGGGCTTAGAAGGCACTGCAAGGTACAGGTTTGAGGGCTGACATTGATGCTCTTGTGAGGAAGAGAAAGGGATTTGTGTCACACAGCACAGTAACGTATTAGGGTGGCGAAAATGTGAATTGTATATATCTGTAAGAAATTGTTGCCAAAGTGAAGCCTGAGTTTTATTGCTTGCAAAATCAAAAAGTTGTATGGATTGCACAGGACTGGATAGAGGTAAGAAATCACTCTTTAAATTGACCCAGACTCATTGCAAAGGGGTACACACCTCATATTTGAGGGGTCTGAAAAGAAAAAAATCTCAAACCAGAGTGATTTAAGAAATAGTCTGATTTTCCAAAATAGCTGGATATTTTAAATATTTTTAAAATATATTTTTAATGAGCAGACCCCCCTGGGTATTGGTAACATAAAATACCTGAAGGACTGCAGAAAAAAAAAACCAGCCTAATTTTAAAATCCCATTAAAGATGGGAAAAAAAAAAAAAAAAAAAAAAAAACAAAAAAACCCCCAAAACTTGAGTACAGCTTTGGCTACTATTGGCTAAAAACACTATCAAATCCAGGCATCAGCATTCATGTACCAAAAATCCTCTTCTTCAGTGTTTAAGCAATGCATTAGGAAGGAAACAGCATCATGTGTTCAGTATGATTTTTCTGGGGGGTATTAATTTTATTTTTTAATTTACCTATGAGTTAATTTCCTGAACTCATTTTCCTCTGAACTTAGGAATTGAAATATGTGGTTTACTTCAAGTTACTTTTGAAGAATTACTGCTGCATGGTTAATCCATCTGAATAGCATTTTTAAGATTTTTTCAGATCATGAAAGGAGATTTGTACCAGAAGTGGGTGAAGCAAGCAGCCTGGTAAAACTCAGCCTTCACTCCACAGCTATCCAAACAGCCAAAGCAAGCTTGAATCTATATAAAAAGTATTGATTGATGTTCCAGTGAAGTCTGTTCCAGGCGATGCAGGAACTGGGACCCCCTTACAATCCAGTCAGCAGTCTCTGCTAGGTGATCTATTGGGAGGTTTTTCCCCCACCTAACCTAATCCTCAGTCAACCTAATCCTCAGTGTTTGTACCAAAATATCTTTTCTGGAAATCACCCTTTGAGACATTACACAGTTTGTTAAAAAAAAAAAAAAATTATGCATAGACTCCAAAGTGGATATGCAAAGACTGAGAGTTTATTTTTAAAGAATTTGATGAATAAGATATACTTTTGACAGATTATTTTAATTTACTTTTAATTTCATTTTCTGCTGATATCAATGCTTCCTTTATGCCAAATGTTAATTACTAAGTTATTTCTAGTCCTTATTCTCTATACCCAAATGTAATTTCTGGGTTTTTGGTTTTTTGATATGGAAAGTATTCAAACCTTCTAGGGAAATATAACTTCTTAATATAATATCTCTCAAAACGTAATGTTATAAAAGTGTGAGAAGGAAAAATTGAGGCCACCTTTGTAACTTGCTTTTAAAAGCAAACACCAATAGTGATAGTTCTCTTTTTACATAAGTAGAAATGTATAGTGCTTTTGCCATAGCAGTTGGCCATGGGTTTTTGGCTTACCTAGATTCCACTCTTGTCTAACAAAAAGCATTTGTACAAACAATTTACATTTTCTGTTCATAGTAAACCCAAGAATCGTTGGATTTTTTTAAATCTCAAGTCTCAGTATTGTAGCTATAAGAACTCCTCGAGTACTGATTAATTTAACATTAGAACCCAATAAAGGGGTTTGTTTCTTCAATTTATCTGCTTTCTTTATGGCAAATTATAAATGCTGGCTAACCATCAAATCTGTTAAATGCTTCTACTGCTTAGTAAACACATCTTGAAAAAATGCAGCATTTTTCACCTGGCGTAAGCTAATTACTGTTTCTTTAAAAGGAGGTTGTTATTCCCATTTAAATGCTTTGTGGTTGCTGGTTCTCAACATGCTGTTTGCTGAGAATAGAATGATTTATTATTTTGTGGTGAGAAGGGCAGGATGGTAATAATTTTGCATGGGTTTGTGGTAATTAATGCAACTTATTTTTTAATAGGTGTTATGTGACTTTCAGGGGATGGCAGATGCCTTGCTGTCAGTTAAAGCCTTGATCACAGTTCAAGAACTGAACCTTTAGGACACAAGGAAAAATAGGGGGGCTCATTTCCTCCTACAGCTACACTTTATTTAATTATAATTTTTCGTAAATGCTTGTTGTTTCAATGTTAAATATACTTAAATATATTTTTATTTAAATGGAAATACAGCAGTTGCTGGATTGTTTCACTTAATACTTCTTTCAGTAATGGAGGCTGCAGAAATGTATTCTTTGAAGGACTGACTAGAATGGGATAGAATGTTTCCTATAGTTATGAAAAGAACTGTGATTTATAAAATAAACCAGCAAACAAAAATTCCCACCTTCAGAATATGAGATATGTGGTGGTGGAAGGGTTTGGTCCCCACAAACCTCTTTCTGTGTTGCTACGTTTTATTATTTAACTCCTGACAGTTACTAGAGCATAAGATAATGATTTTGGTATTGCTCATATTAAAAACAAACAAACAAACAAACAAAAAACTCTTCCAACACAGAAACTAAGCTAAGAAGTAATATAAATAGTTCTCCTTCACAGACTGTTCTTCAAAGATTCTTGGAATTGCAATTAAAGGGGAGGGGGGGAGAAAGAGTATATTACAGAGGATTTTGTGATCATTTTGTTACTTTAAGGAAAACACCTCCTCTTAGTTTAAATTCAAAGAAATTTTTTATGAGCTTCTTACTTTGACTTCTTGTTTCGTAACTAAAATGGATTTGGTGGTGAAGTGGCAGCAGCATTTTCTGCTGCCATCCGTTTGCGTAGGCAAGGATGTACTGGTAGTGTTGGAAGCCTTGTTTTGAGCACTAATAGCTGTTGCTCGGCTTCTGCAGAACTCAAGAGGTGCATTGGTGTTTCTTGGAGTCTGGTCAGTGTTCCCAGCCATTTGCCTTGTCAGCTTGGAAAGAAAGACTGCAAAATGCCTGTGGTCCCAGTTTCTTTAGTAATGTGACCATGGGTTTTTTACACTCTGTTCAAGCAATACTTTTTTCTGTTATTCTTCATAGATTTTCGTTAGTAAATAGTAGCAGATAATGGCAGAAAATAAAATTCAATGGGAGAAAAAGGAATAGAATGGGGGCAGAACTAAGGAGCATTCACAGTGCAAATTATGTTGATGCCTAATCCTGCAAGGTGTAAAACGATTTGTAGGTGTAGCTGCTTATTCTTTACAACTAAAGCTGACACCTTTTTCTACCTCTATACTGGATTTATAATTTCTTATGAAATGAAGAGTGTAATTTTCTTTAACATCTTTTATTTGTGAAATCTTCACTTCTGAGTGAGAATATGAACCCTATCCAGAGACACGTATTTGGGTTTTTTACTTTCTGACAGAATATAATAGAGAATCATTACCCCTTTCCACACTGTAGGTTTGTATTTTCTCTCAACATAAGAATGAAGGTGAACTGAAACTGCAGATAAACAGATGCATCAGAGAAGGCATAAGATTCTCAGACTAGTTAGCAATTAAAAGAATAATTCCTATGAGCAAAAACCTCAAGCAGAATACCCCAGTTCTATGAATCATACGGACAGTGCATGAATTAAATAAGTAGATGAGTTGAGTTTTGGAACTGTTTGTTTCCCTCATCTCCACCCTACCATTATCCTAGTCCATGCATCCTTTTACATTTAACCACTAAGCAATTAAAATGGAATCTATTGCAGGATTAATTATTATATACTTATCCGGAGATTACAATGGATTCCATAAACAAGGAAAAGAAGTATATGATTCTGTGAACAAATACTTCAGCCATTTGACTTGTTTGGGCTTGAGATGCCTGCATATAACCCCTTTAAATGTAAACAAATTTCCACTGAAATCATATAGAGCTTTGGATTTGGCAATAGTTAATGCTTAATAAAACAGTTCTTGTGCACTGTGATCTTTGGGGAATTCCTGTTGTTTAAATGACAGATTCCCGGATTCTTCTCTTACTCTGAAATATCCTTCATATTCTTTGACTGACATTCAGGCCTAAGTACAGATGAGGAGGATATCTCTTTGTGTAATTGTAGCAAATATGTATTTCTATCAGTTTATGTTATGATGCAACTATAGAACATTTGGAAAGCCAAACTTGTCTGATAATATACAGTTAATATGAGATAGATATGAAGTGTGAGAGTATTTTGCTTATAGGTATCATTCATTTTAATAGTTACTGAATTTGAAAATCTTGTTATTTCTTTAAAACTTCAGTTTAGGTACGGTGTTAATTCTGACCTTGGATTGTGTGGAAGAAATCTCATTAATTAACTTGTTCTGAAATACCTGAATACATGCCTTTATATACATAGTTTATACAGTTGCTTCTAATACCTTGTTCTTCTGCATCTCTACTACTTCTAAGTGGATTAACAATCTTTATAATTAGAAACACTGAAGGACCCAAATACAGAATATGTATATTCTTTTGTCTTTAAAATAAGAAAATATTAATGCAAGGAAAGCATTATGAAAATTTTATTTTTCTGTAATTTAAATAATATTTTCTGTGAAGGTTTATTGAAAAAAAACTGAGAAAGGAGGGCAATTATATTTATCTTAAATAAAAACTAACCTAAGTAATACCACTGAGACAAAAAAAGACTGAAAATACACAGTTACATCTAACTTTCAAAAAAGACTAAATGTTCTTTATGCCTCTCTCATTTTGGAGAATGACATTTCAACATTAAATAATTTTAGAACATGCAAATACTTCACACATTATCTTTACAGAGAAACTGTTTCTCCATAAACCTATGCCACAAAACCACTTTCACTTTTTACAAGAACACGTCTTTAGGAACAGAGGAGAGATCAAGGGATATAATAAAAAAGCAGGCTTTGGGTCAGTAGCCACAGAAACCATGAAAAGAGGGTATGGATATAAAAAGCAAAACCTTTAAATGTTTTATAATTAAAGATAAATTCAGCATGAGTCATCATTTAAACAATTTAGGTATGTATATACCAAAAGGAAAATGTTTGAAATTAGGAAAATAAAGACTGCCTGACCTCAGTCTTCTATCTTTTTGCATTTTTCACCACCCTTGTCTCTTTTATTAGATTATAGTCTTTGTCTTGCAAGTGCTCCCCACATCCAAACAGGGGTGTGACCTTTACTGCTGAATGCCAAATTTGCATAGGCTATATTGGAAACACATTTATTTGTGGGTACAGAACACTGAAGCTGTTAAATTGCCCTACTTACCAGAGCTTGTGTCTAGCAAGGGCTCAAAAGAAGAAAGTAAAATGTGTTCTTTTCTCCTAAGACATGGCTATTATTGTATCATGCTATTATTCTTAGGAGACCAAAAAAATAAAATATGAGGGCTTCTTGATGCAAATAGTCCAGGAGGACCTGCCATCATCTTTGTGAATGGGTTTTCCCATATAGTATATGAGAAAATCTTGATTTTTAAAAGTTACTGCCAGCAGCCAATTCATACTTTACTTAGAACACGGTGATCACTCTTAAGTAGTCTTTTAATTCTGGGTTAGTTTTTGCTGATTGTAATTTTTAATGCATTTATCTAATGCTTCAAAAATTCCTATAACTGTCTGGTCTGAGCACCAATCAATTCATGATGGTTATATCTTACCAGTCAAAGCATTACTAGCACAAAGTCTCTCGTTTCTGTAAGTTACAAGAATGACATTTCAATGAAAGAATTTATAATGTGTATATTTTCTTTTTCCTTCCTTGTTTGACTAGAAATGAGAACTGTTGGAAAACAAGCTGAATTCTGATAGGTCTTCATCAGAATTTGAAGCTTGCAGTTAAATTGTTTTCAGGCAGAAAATAAGACATTACTAGGAGCAGATCAGCTGCAAATTAGCAAATATACAGTTATTGTAAGTTTCCTAAATGTCATAGGGTTGAGTTAAATAGCTTATATTTGAGTTAAATAACAACAATATTAGTGTTGTAATAGTTTATGCAACTGGACCCCAAAAAATTCAGTCTTCTAGTTCACTAATTACCCAATAACGAATGAACCTGGGACTTGGGGGGTTTTTGTGTTGCTTGTCTTTCATCTATGTAGACATCAGAGAATACCAATAGTGTGCTATCTATGCTAGTAATGGTTTTTTTGATAAATAAACATTGTGGAGTATCAGCTACTGAAATACTCAACCTTAATTTATCATATAATATTGAAATTTTGGGTTGACTGGATTCACATTCACCTGAAAACAGCTTTGAGTCTGGTTATGACAGCAGACAAAGGAAAAGGAGGTGACAGCTCCCTATTTCTATTTTGTTTGCTTGCTTTTTTTGTCTTTATGTTGTATAATTTTGCTGAATTTATAGTCTTTCAGGCCTGTGCTTTTCCATAATAGCAAAACAAATTCAAATGTCTAGACTAAAATTTGGTTTTGGACTAACCTCTCTTGTCTGGAGACTGGATTGCATTGCAAACTAAATGTGGGCTTGTTGTTGTCCACTTGAAGAGTATGTTTTTCAGGTTAGAACTGTAATTAGCCAGTTCAGCAAATTCAGTGCAGCTGATGTTCAAGATAGGATGAGGTGTAGACTAAAAGGCCTCACGTAATCTTATCTGTTCTTGATCTTTCCTTACGTGTGAAATTTGTCAGGTTAAATTTTGGCTGGCAAACTTCAAGACAACAAAGGAAGCCAAGCTTTGTAATGCTACCTGGTACCCACAGAAAAATACATCACACAGTAGGACTCTGAACTTCCTGATACAGAACTTGGATTTACTGTAACTTTTACAGCCTTATAATATATTGAAATTCAGTCTCTAGGGAATATGCAGGAAGGCAAACTTAAATCATCATAACTTCCTTACATTCCAGATGGTTTCTTTAGGCTTCTGAGATTTACCTTCAACACAGAGTGTATTTGTAGTTTTAAAATATATTATAAAAATTTTTCTTCTAGCAGCTTTGGAAAAGCACCGCAATTTCTTTAATGTAATGGGAATGAAAGGAAATCTATTACATCTGTTCTATAAAACCTAAGCTCCTATCCAAAGCTTCATTGTTTTTACTAAAGGATAAAACAAGGGTAGGTCCAGAAGTACTGGGCTGGATATGGAAATCACTAGGTCTGAGCTACCCTTTCTCCCATCCTGAAGGAACAAAGTCCTGTGTAAACAGGTGCCTGGTTTGTGCTGTCATTGTTGAAATCAGCACACTGGAGTCTACTTTCTAACTAGTTTCTGCCTTCTTTCCCACTTTTCTGTTGTGAAAATTGGTATTTCAAAACTATTCATTGTTGAAGTTGACCAGGTTTGCTTTTCTTAAATACCCAGCACCACATCAAACACCTCAAAATCGTGGGCTAAACTAATCTGCATGAGATTAAATTAAATCCAGAATTGCTTTGACCTTTCTTTATATTGTAATGTTTAAATTAAAACTTAATTAAATGCTTCACAGAGAGTATCACAATAAAATACGACTTGCGTTGTGTTATCTTACAGTATTTTGAAGGGAGTTCCTTGAGACTGAAGTCCTACTAGATTTAGTAAAGATTCTTCAGAAATGTTAACTAATCATAGTGACTGTTTCTGGGTTTATAAAGAGTTTTAGAGGTCCTCAAGTTGATTTGACAGAAACCAGGTTAAATACAAGTACTAAAAATATTGGGGCTATCATGAGATGAGCTCAGTTGGTCAGAGCATGGTGCTAATGATGCCAAGGTTGGGGGTTCAATGCCTCTATGGGCCATTCACTTAATAGTTAGACTTGATGATCCTTATGCATCCCTTCCATCTCAGAAGATTCTGTGATTAATGGTGCTGTGATTATTATTTTTCCATAAATTTGTTCTTAATTTTAATGACTATGTTAAAGATTCTTTAAAGCCCACAGTTACTGAAATCAATATTCTAAGGCTTTTAACAGAATAAGAAAAGAAAAAAAATTAGTTATATTAAAACTTTCTGATTATTCAGGAAGGATTTTTTTTCTAGGTGGAGTTTTCTTGTTTGTGTTGTGTCATAGGTGTTGATTTTCTTTTTGACACAATACTCTTCTGTATGTGGAATTTGTGTATAATAATTCTAAAGAAAACGGGAAATTTAAACTATATAAGATTATTATACCCCCATTTCTGCTTTCTATTGTAAATTTGCAACATTTGCTATTTTGAAAATCAACACTAAGCAGTATCTGGAAATACCTAGGACTGGAATTAAAGAATTTCTGGACACGCAAGCGGGACACTTTTTTTTTTTCTGGTGTGTGGTAAATGACACTAGTAGTTTCTGGTTTTTTTCTCCAATTTGCAAACAAATGCACAGAGTGTGAAATGCATGCTGGCTGCATTATCATCAAGTAGATTGCTACTAAATTATGCATTTTGCGACGTGTTCTTCTAAGCGTACGGCTCCCCAGTTACAATTTAAAAGCGCAATCATATGAGCTGCAAGTCACAATGGAATTTTTTTCTCTACCTACTCTTGAGATCAGAATCTTCGGGTAGAGACGCTCTCGGTGCATGCGATAAGAGAGAGAATGAGGGGAGACGGATCACTACTTGACTTCCTTCATGTTATTTTTGGATATGACTAGCATTCCTCCCCTTACACACACCCTCCTTTCCCCCAGCCCCCATCTCTTACATGCGCTACAAGCTCATGCAAACACTCTCACGTACTCTGCAGCAACAGCAAGAGCAACAGTTGGACTGGAGCCAGAGGACTTAAACTCCGCTTCCTCATTGCCAGCAGGCTTTGTTCTTTGGACTCAGTCAGAACTAGGGAGAACGTCTTCATTGCCGCTCGTGGTGGTTGGAATTTGGCAGCTCAGCCGTCTATTAAGTTTTTCTGTGCTGCTCTGCGGACTAGGCTGAATTTAGAGCAGCAAAGCTAAGAGCCGGGGCTAGTCAAGAAAAAAAGGACCCGGAGACCATCAGCTCTCAGCTTCTTGGCGGGGGTGGGGTCCCCCTGTGCCACAACGGTAAGTGCCAGCATTAAATGTGTGTAAAGGTGCAGGAAGCTACAAGGTGCTTTAGCTTACTACAATGTGGTGTGGGGGGGGAGGTAAGTACGTGAGTGAATCATACAGTGTGTGCTGTTATAGTGGGCTTGGAACAGTGCCTAGCATTAAAATGTTCCTCATTTCTCCCTTTCCAAAAAGCTTTATAAGAATGTATCTATTTTAACAAAATTCCTAAGTGTCTGCACAGTTTTGGAAAGCTTGCCAAAATGGCTTTATTATTAGATTTTCTGCAAACCTATTTTGTTGTGAACCATGTGTAGCACAAAGTGACTTTTACTGACAGACTAACTCATTTGTTTTAAGTGCAAGAGTTGAACCTGGGAAGTAAAGGTATTCCATCACAGAGAATATGAGTAGAACTAAAGTTCAGGAAGATGGGGAGTGTGGAGGGATGAGATGCTTCCCAAGACTAGTTTATAGGCACCCAAAATAAGTTTGTTTTAAATGACTGGCATTCATTCAGAGCACACCCCCTCCCCCTTCCTTTCCCCGCTATTAGGAGCAAAGTGAATCTTTTTTTAAAAACAAAAAGCTTTGAGAGTCTACTGTTCTAGGGCATGCAAGTGAAAGCTAATGTACAGTGTAAGAGTGTAGGCTTGAATAAATGACTCTGAGGGAGGACAGGAGTTGCAAAAAGATACTTTTTTCCCAATATATAAAATGATTTATCTGTTCTTGCTTTTTTTCGAAGTATTAAGACTGCTGCCTTTTAAGTTTACTAGCAAAATGGTTTCCTTTGTTACAAAGACCTTTTTTTTATCTCTCAGTATTGTCTTTAGGGAAAGTTTTATATTGATCAGAACAGAGGCAGGTTAATCTAGATGCTTTGCTTTCAGAAATGCCATCTAGCTGTCAAAGGAAGTTCACTGCAGGGACCCATTTGTTTTAAAAGTACTGATAAAGCCCTGCTATCAGCATGCTATTATGTCTTGCTATGTGGGTTATCTTAATAAAGTGATAAATAAGAAACGTTTGAAATCCAGAAGGTCAACAGTATAATAAATTTGACAAAGGGGGAAAGATCGGGTGACTGAATGTACTTATGTACTTTTAAAACAAAAAGACCAGGGAAACCTTACTGGGACAATAGACCTGAAAAGGGGAAAAAAATTCCTTTCCCTTCCCTTAACTCTGGCTCCACCAGTTACTTCAAGCAGTTATTCAAATATTTTTTGTTGACAGAGTGAGTGTTCCCTTCCCTCTACCCAGTTATTAACTGCTGGTGATCAAGTATTTGTGAAGGTGAATCTAGTCACGTGAAAAATATGCTGAATGAGCAAATGTGGGATTATGCGAAGTATAGCAGTTGCAGTCAATTAACTGTTTAAGGTTGGTGTTTATTTTTTCTAATTTAGAAACTCAAAACCAAAGCTTTGTCATTCTGATTTTCACCCTTCATTTGGGAAAATACTCAGCTTGGTGTGGTAACTGTTAAAAATGTTCTGCTAACTTTTGTTTCTATGAATTGACTGAGAAACAGTGCTCAGCAGCGCAGTGTGCAATTAGTTAGGATGTTGGGGATGTTTACTACACTTGGCTTGCCAGGTACTAAGACATTTCTTTCTGTAGTAGTTACTAGCTCTATTTATGGCAAGTTATTCACTGAACAGGAAACGCAGACTAGAACTAGGAAAGATTCTTTTTCAGAGCTAAAAATGGAATATTGTCTTCGTGAGTTGGACCCCCCTCTGCCAATGGCACCATGTCAGGTTGCCTCAGCAGCTGCTTTCAGTTTCACAATTTACATGGGTGCTATAATGACATTTTTCCTCATTGATGTGGTGGAAAAATCTGACATCTTTATGCTGTTTTTCCTGCTTTGATATGTTAAAGCATATTTTCTATTGACTGTGAGGTTTGGCAATGAGTGTTGAGTTCAGAGATGGGCCTGTACCAAAATCCCTGGATTCCTACATCCATGAAGTATAAGAAGGTTAATAACTGGATCCAAATGTCTTGGCTCTGGTCTATTCCTGTTTTAAATGCACATCACTTTGGCCACATGTTTAAATTGTTTTTTGAGGTGATTAAGACTGAAAGAAATCTTTCAGGCTCCAGACACAGTTTTAAAGAGGAAATGGCATTTAAGAATCTTACAGTTATTTAAGCAAAGCTTGCTCATTTGCTGTTTAAACGTGACTTTTAGGAGCCCCCAGGGACCTACATTCCCTTTCCTCTGTTATAACTTTAGATGTAAGTAATATTTTGGAACTCCTCCTGAGATGTGCTGAGGAAGCTAAGGTGCTTTTGTGCCTGTCCTTTCTATTTGCTCAAGGGAACTGGTGAAGAAGGCTAGCAGCATGCATTCAGGTAATGCAGATACCTCAAAGCGGTTTTTGATCCTAAGTGATCTACCTATAATCTTTTAAGAAAGTGCCATATATGTATATACTAAACTGCAAAAAATTGTGGTAGCCTATGGTAAGAAATATTGTAGGGTGGTGTAAGAGGCTGCACAGATTGTTGCTGAAATGGTGTATATTCTGCTTTTTTAATTGATCAGCTTTTCCTACTCTGGCCAGCTTAATGGATTTAGTGGCTCTGTGAATACAATTACATATGCATCTGCCAGCTGCTTGTGGTATTCCTGCCTCAGCAAGAAAAGCTGTTCTTTGGCTGTGTTGGCTCACTATGCTTTGTGGCACACAACACTGATTTATTAGGCAGTAGATGCATTTTTTCTCTTTTTTTTTTTTTT